>JBCHJU010134635.1:0-10393 GCA_039654505.1 Plocamopherus imperialis | reverse complement strand
CTTCCTCTACCTCATCCACATGCACACCTCTGATGTATCCGCCACTTTGCCTGTTTCCTCCTCTTGGTGGGCGACTTTGTGGACGGCCTTGTGGGCGATTTCCCAGTCTTCCTCCATCCATGGCAGTTGCCCCTACTAACTGAATCGACATGGCTCTACCATCCAAAGGAACACCATTGTATTGTTGCATGGCTTTGGCTTTGACCGCATCTATACGTCTATGATATATCACTTCAGCAGTACCAAGGGAACGTCCTGATCGGTCAAAAAGCACAGCTGCCTTCTGAAGAGACCCACATTCTGAAAACAGTTCCTGAATATCTGAATCATTGACACCAAAATCTAAATTTGAAACCAATACTTTGCCCTGTCCCCCTGACATTGACATCAAACTCGGTGGTCCTGAAGGACGCCCTCTTCTTGGTGTGGCTCCTCCATCGTACATGTCATGCTGCCATACATCTGGAACATCACGACCCTTGAAAACAGAAACAAAACCAAAACTCAAAATTAAGGGGGAAAGAAAAAAAAAAAAAAAAGCAGCAGCATTCGCATATGTCACAATGTTTTCAGAATATAATCATATGTATCTCTGTGAGTAATTTTAAAGTGCATAAATTTGTAATATTACTAAGCACTTGAAAGATATTAGCCTTGGACTTTGATAGAGGCTCACTATATGCCAAAATAAATAGTCTTCTTAAAAATATTTGTGCTTTGGAGCTGGGCTGTATTGATTTCATTCCGGTGGCTCTTGTATTTTTAATGTATGGCGACCATTTATTCATGTTAAGCTGTCATATCTGCGTTTTTTTGCCAAATCTTGGGCCAAAATTTGCCGAAAGGAGACACATTTGTCAAAACATTTCCCGAGCAGAATCAACAATGATAGAAAATATAAACATGTGATATAATATGGAAAAACAAATTTTTACATGTAGTTAAAAGGAGGCCTTTATTATTTCATACTATTGTAATTGATTACCGAATAACTGTAAAACAAATACTTGAAATACACTGAGGTTTCATAGGGGTGCCCCATTCCTTGCCACAGCAGGCCCGCAGCCGCGCGTCGCCCACGAGTGTGTGACGTCAGCTTACGAGGTTGCATGGGGCCGTCGGCTGATTTTTGTTTTGATCGCAGTGCCAATGTTGGGATTGAGATCTGCTTAGCTGTAGGGCAGGGTTGTGACTGTAGTGCAGTAGCGCGCTACTTTTCAGTAGCCAGTAGCGAATAGTATAGTGAGCTTTTTAATTTTCAGTAGCGAGTAGCGAATTTAAATTATCGCTAACTTCACTTAGTATTTTGAAATGGGCGGGCGTCTAGATACACAATACCCTAAATCCTAAGCCACAATGGCGTAAACTTGAGTAGGCCTTACTGACGTAAATAGAGTTTCGGACACTGATACAGCGGAAGTACTCTACATTCAGCTCGTGAAGTTGAAGAACTGAAGTAGTAAAGTTTTAGGCTGACATTATTCACCATTCTGGGACAAATAACCTTGGCATTATTCGCCCAAATAGCGATAATGACAGACCTGCCACCCTGACCTGGTGAAAAATCCTAACACTGGGGTAAAAAAAATAGTAATTTCCGAGAAAAAAATTGTAACAAAATATATACCATATATATATGTACCGTACGGAAGACAAGTTTGAAAATATCCGTCCACACTTTTACACTGTATGCCCTTTAGACAAAAAAAAAAAAAAAAAGAAAAGAAAAAGAAAAGAAAGAAAGAAAAAAAAAAGAAAAAAGAAAGATAGAAAAAAAAAAAAAGAAAAAAGAAAAAAAGAAAAAAAAAAAAAAAAAAAAAAAAAAAAAGAAAAAGAGAAAAAAAAAAATTGTTACTACAGGCTGCACAAGTGCAAGTTTTAAATCTTTTCCTTTTTCAAATACAATAGGCCTTACTCTGATCCATAAAAGAATTTTACGTTCTCAATTTCCCTGCCTCGTACTCAGACAGAATTATGACACTCACAAAGGTTGTTTTTATTGGTTGAAATATAAACTTTAATTATTTTGACTGCTGTCTAAAAGAATGTTGAGAAAAAATGATAAAAAGGAAGGGATTTTTTTTAACGGATCCCTGGTAGTCAGTGATCTAATCAACTTTCCACCTCATTTCTCGCAACTGAAAATGAGCATCTCATATTATTATTATTATTATGTTGTTTTTATTATGGTATTGCCCCATATAGGGCATTTTTGATATTGTGATTGTATCCTGAACTTTTTGCTTGTACGATACTCTTTTTAATTCCGCACCAAATAATCTTTACATGTACACTGAACTGTGATAACCATGAAGTATGATTAGTGAGAAATGTTTGTAAACATTTTGTGCTACTGATGATTACGTTTTCAATAAATCATCAATTTAAATATTCCATAATTATAATGTACATAAAATTATGCTGTATTTCCTCTACAAGCTCATGTGAACTAAAGCAAATTTCATTTTGGATGCATAAGGAACATTTTATTTGTATACAGAGACTGTTAAATCTCAGAGAAATATATTATTTCATAAAATAATATTTTATGTTTATTATGTCATTGCAAAGTGTTTGGAATCTTTATTGTTTGAAAAAGAAATGATAATAAAAAGCATTGTGAGATTTAATTAACAAAGAGTATACATTGTTTTTTTCTTATTTGCTATTTGTTAGTGCATCCCTGATTTACTAGATTTTCAGTAAACTTGGTTTGGCACTATTCTGATAGAGCGATACATGTATTAGTTTAACAAAAATGCCATACAACAAAATCAATCAAATAGATATGAAAACCACCAACGAGTTGTTTTTACCAATATTTATTGACAATGTGAACATCAATCGTTTTAATTTTTTACATATATGTATATATATATATAAGCACCTGAAAAGAGGATACAGCAAGAAATGCAATATTATTATGATCGTGTGAATATGAAATGAAACTTCATGGCGTCCAAGAAAAAAAAAAATCAGATCTGAACTGAATTGTGAACAATTTTAAAGAATTACATTATCTTGCTACCTTCAGTGCCGTTAACATAGTACACAATATGAAAAGTGAAGTTTGATAATAAAATTTTACTATTTTACAAATATCATAGATGCATTCATTATGACTTAAAATGTAGGTGAAGTTTTATTTCACCAAGTGGGAGCTGTATTTGCTAACCGTCTCATACGTCTGTGGAAGGAAACACACACAAAAAAAATGTATTAAAACTATGAAGCAAACTAAAATTTAATGGTATGGTATATCAATCTCATGTCCAAAAGCAAAAGACAGAGTGTCTCTTGTCTTGTTTCCATTCTACAGTTTATCTAAAACCTGAGTGATTCTATTTATGTATTACCTCAAGGCAAAAAGGAAAACAAAAACAAAAAGGTGACAATTTTGCACTATGACTATGACTATAGAGGTCTTTCCCGCCACAGTTGACGGTCTTGTAGTACATGAAATGTTATTGCTATGCCTGGGTTTGAGTTCTAACAGAAATATGGGCCCAGCCACACTCCCCTCCTCACTGATCTTTGCCTCTTCTACTTGAATCAGAGAAATGGCTGCTCAATAAGTCTGAGGCACAAAAGGTTGTAGGGGTGTATGACAACAACACCGAAATAACTAAACTGGTGGGATTGAATTTTGCCAGGGTAAGACGGCTGCTATAACCTGCACTTTTCGATTTTGATCACCGTGGGTTCTTTTGCACAATCAAATTCTTTTGGAAACATTTGTAAGTCATGAAATTATAATCTAAACCTACACAAAAATTTACAGTATAATCCAATGGATAATTTAAAAGCTAGATAAGGTGATCCCCACCCCCTTGAATCAAGAAGATCAGAACCATGGCAACTTCCCTTTTAATGGCTACCTGAATATGCCGTATATCCTTGTGTATAGTGCACCCTCAAAGATAATGCGCACCCCCCCCCACTAGAAAAGCTAAATTTTGGTCTCAATCCTATGCCTAGTCAATAATGTACATCTACATTTTCACAAAATATTTACTTAACTCCAATGACATTCCTCTCCAAAAAGGTCAATTTATATCATCGCTTCGTTAAGGGAGCCGCGATTTTTAATGTTTATTTTAGCGTATCAGAGATCACTGGGCTTAGTAGGCCTATTGTTCAGTTCAATGATAGAATAATAGCAGACCTATTACTATTGCACACTGTTGATGCCTAAGCAAATCTATGGCATGAGTGAGAGTGGCTTGCCGGAGTACCGCACCTGCAGCGCTTTATAGCCTAGTCTTTAAATATGTCTGCTGCCGTCAAACAACAACAAAAAAAAATCGATAATGCACAGCCAGCCAACCAAAGGCGAGTCAGCGCATCGCTGGCAGCATAGATCTAGGCAATGCCTAGGCTAGATCTCGCCCGCATGCGAGAGTGCTAGGCCAGATAAGCCAACAGCCAACAGGCACCTTTCGCTTTCCTTCTTTCGGTGGCCTGGCTTACCATAATGCGCGTAACAGTTCTTCCTGAACAACAATACCCGGTAAAAGAAATGAATAAAAAGGACATCAAAGTCTGTCATACGTACTTTCCCAGGCAAATACAGACGCACATATTCTGGCACAAAATACCTATGAATGATACATGCCATAGCTTCATTGAGGGAGCTCATTGTTATGACCTATTTTCGATACCGGGTGACGCTACCTTTAAAACAAGCTAGGCCTTCTTCCAGAAGGAGGAGCCGCTAAAAGAAAAAAGTTGATTGTCGTGCGATGTATTTTTTCGACTGCAATTGGGACTGCGAAGATAATGCACACCCCCCACTTTAACGCATCAAATTTTGGCACAAAGTTAGGCACTATACACAAGTATATACCGTAATCCATCCTGGACATCCTCCACTCTATTAACTTTGTATCAATTAAAATTCATCATGTGAACTATCTGTTGCAAATACATTTAATGGAAATAAAATCATCATATGAAAACCCCCCCAATAATATGAATTATCTGTTGTAAATATACATTCATTGGTAAATTAATTCATCATGGAACCATCTGTTGCAAATGTATTCATTGGGGCTTAAGTTATCAAGATATGTACTATCTGTTGTAAATACATTTAGTGGGAATTAATTCAGCATAATTTGAACTATCAAAAGTAAAAGAGGGAACATTGAAGAAGAAATGAAATACCTGGTATTTCTGTCTTGATCCCGAATTTTCTTCTCCATCTCCGCATCTGTGAGCGTCTCCAGAAAGGGACACCATTGGTCTGCCTCACTCTGATTGCGGAAAGCCACCTCAACCACTGGCAAAGGGGCTTCACTGAAAAGAAAAGAAAAAACGACATATGGTTTGCATTTCTCAATTTTTTTCTCATAAATTTACAATATAACAATATACTATCTCCTTCAGCTCATGGTAACCAGATCAATTGTTATTTACTTGTAAAGAGTTTTGAATAATTTCATAACATATGCTTTTTATGTCATTATTTATTTCGAGTACACAGCCCACAAAGACAGGTTCATAATAAAACAGAAATTGAACATAAAATTAGCGAAGTACATGTATTATTATACTCTTACGCTGAAATTTTGCATAAATTCATAAATATAGTTTTTATGAATGGTTGATTGGTGCAGATACATGTAAATAAAATCAAAATATACTTGTAAATTCCATCAACTAAAAAACAAACAAACAAAGGCCGAAATATAAAGTAGAACAAGTCACCTAAAAGCATATGTCCTTTGGTGCCAACTAAGTTGTCCTCGAATACTGTAGGAAATAGCCGTGACAAATTCCCCTCCAAGACCTGGGAATAAATAAGTTATTTACATGTCAAGTAGCATGTCTCCACCTAAATTTACAAAGACAAAGCCTACTATCTTCTAAAGCAAAACAAGATTATGTAAAGGAAAAAAAAAAAGAAAAAAAAAAAAAAAGGAAAAGAATCCTTTCCCTCCCCCAACCCTTAATGCCAGAAAAAAAGAGGAAAAAGACAGACCAAAGAGGAAAGAAAACACAAAATCAAATCAAGGCAATAATATATTTTTAAGAATAAAAAAAATTTGAAAAAATCCTGAGGCAAAATGAAGGGTATAGAACAATATAGAAACAAGTATGAGGCAAGGGGCTTGATAATAGCACAATGAAATAGATCTGACACATCAGATCTGGACAATTTCAATGAGTCCCATAAAGAATAATTACAAACAGGGAAGAATTTTTGATAGGAAAAATAAGAAAGAAAAATTTGAATCCACTGAGACTTGAACCCAGGACAGTGGCACCGAATCGCCTCACCCAAGAATAGAAGAGCGTTCTTACTGACCAAGCCAATATTCTCCTTACAGATGTAATGTGTCAGATCTATTTCATAGTGGTAAAGAACAATATGTATAACAACAAAAATTTCAATAAAAAAGATAACAGGATACGAATAAAACTTTCTTTCCACTTCTATTTTAAATGTGGGCAACCCATGAAACATTTTGTTGGTTATAATTTTACACATATATGTTGTCTATGAAGTTATTATGTAGATCCCAACATAAAGAAACAGAAACAAGGAAGTATGTAAGTTTAAGAATCTATTTTAAACTTACCTAGCTCAGCACACAACTTAGTAGCAAATTCCTCAGGACTATTGGCAGTCTCAGACATGTCCCATTCAAACTGGTCCACCAGAGAAATGTTCCCCACATGAATATTTAACTGCAGGAAAGGCATTAAAAAAAAAAGGCAAGGTGAATGTGTACATGTAATGGGTCAAGGATGAAGCAGACAAAATAAAAAATACAATATCAACCACATTTTTACATGTACTTTCTTTTAATGCTACTTTCCTACCTAACTTTCCTTCATCCATCCTGCTTTTAAAAGAATTTTTTACACCAATATCTGCTAATTACCAACAACTGGTACCGGTACTGCAAAATGGGCCGTACTGTCTCTGTCAACCATGCAACCTTCTCAAACAAATCTAGTAAAAGGCACCACAATAGGCCCTTCGATACATATGTCATTTACAAGGACGTTGCCATAACAATGTCCAATCAACCAAGAGAAATATGTAGGCCTACTGCCTTTGAGAAATAAAACCACAAAACCCAAGGTCACCTTCAGTATCACTCTTTGGTCAGCTTGCTCCTCTGAGGTGTCTGGGGCAGGCGTGTTTTCAATCTGCTGTCGAATGGCACCAGCAATGGCGGGGACAAAGTTGATGGGATTCAAGTCCAGATCATCGCACAGTATTTCTCCAAACTGCTCTGGAGTTATTTGCATTTCTAGTGAAAAAAGACAAATACACATTGACCAAATATCAGGAAATACATGTATTAAACAACAGCTCGACCATAAGAAGCGATTATCTGCATATATATTTCCACATAATATACCAAATCAGGACTGGCAATAAAAGGCCCTTCATTCAACAAGAAATAAAATATATTTAAAATACAAGTACGTGTACCGCTATCTGCAAGCTATGAGCCACCACTTTTTTCAAAACAGAAATATGTTATGGATACTCATTGAAACCAGATTATATCCTTGTAATAAAGACAGCCAAGTGCAAAACTGGACTGTCAAACATAACATCATTTACGTGCCTTTTGATAGTTTGTCAGTCTCCATCTACCTTTGAAATTCATAGGACTCTCAATGTGAAAAAAAAAAAAAGAAAATAATTGCTTCCACAAAAAACAAACAAAACCCAGAAAAAGCAATATACTGACCATTTTTATTCCAAGTGAAACAGTCTCTTAGTTTCTGTCCTTCAATCTCCATGTCTAGACGTATAGGAATCAGATCCTCTTTTTGATTAGCATTTTCATGGACAACCGATGGATCTGTGTCATCAAAGCTGTAAACAAATTTTAGTTTTATTCATTGATTTATATAACAATCATAAAAAATCACTAGAAATCCACCACAATTTAAAAAGACAAAAAAACAAAGCAAAAAACAAAACAAATCAGCCACAAATTAAAAAGACAAAAAGCAAAGCAAAAAACAAAACAAAGTGCAAGGAGAAGAGAACCAGGATGTAGAGGAAAAAGAAAAGACAATTTCTAAGTGTTAGGAAGGATGAAGAAAGAAATTTCAGATCTGCAAAAAGCATAACTGAAATGAAAAGTGTTCTCTTTTTTCAATGCTCCAAACAAAATAAAAGAGAAGAACAAAGTTAAATTATTCCAACTAAAATTAAAATAAACCATGAATTCCAAGTTATAATAAAATACATTATGAAATAAATGAAAAAGAATGAAGAGAGAGAGAGAGATAAAAAAAAAGTTCTGACAACTTTTAGGCAAACTGCTGTAAGTCAAATACATACTAGTTTCCATTGGTGTGTGCTATAAAACAATATAATGTTTCATATAAATTGCAGCAAAATAACATTAAAGTACGGAGATAGCTCTTTAATCCTTTATATCAATAAAAGGCATACAAAAACCACCAACAAAACCCCCCCAAAAACAAACAGCGAAAGGCCCAAAACATTACAAACCAGAGGGGGAAGGTGCGGACTTTGGTCTTTGCAATTCTGTTGCGATTGATGTGAGTGGAGCATGGTACAGCGTCTAAGTGGTGGGAACTACTAGGAATCGTAGGTAGCCATGTGCTTCCCCTTTTGCTCTTTGAACTTTGGCTGAAAATCAATAAAAAAGAAGACCACATTGTCATATAAGTAAATCACAAACTTGTAGACAGCAGGGAAAAATCAGAGCTTGGAGCACTGCACATGTAGCCAAGCCTTTATGGGGCCATGAAAAGGGACATGGATTGTTAATAAGACAGTGTGTTGTAAAGCAGAAAAGAGCAGGCCCTGGCAAAATTCGATCCTAACAAAATACACATGATGTAGTCATTTCGGTATCATGCACCCCTACAACCTCTTGTACCTCAAACTTACTAGATTATTACTCTGAATTCAAGTAGAAGAGGCAAAGATCAGAGGGAGGAGAGTGTGGCTGGGCTCCCATACTTCCCTTAAAATACTAACCCAGGCGTAGCAATAACATTGCTCCAAGATCGTGAACTGTGACGCAGAGGCCACCGTATAATCCAGAAGAAACAGTATTAATGCCAGTCATATTTTTATACATTCCACAGACAAATAAAAAAACATAAAGATTTCAAGCTAATTGAAAATCAATTATTACTACTAATTACAATAACATATATACGACTTGGAACAGGAAAAAAAAAAAAAAAAAAAGCAAAAAAAAAAAATCAATGGGTATTCATTCACCTGGAGAAAGATGTGTCAGAACTGAGAGAGACAGCTTTGTATTTGTCATCAGCACCAGTGATGATTTCATCCACCTCCTTTGCCTTTAGCAGAGTTATATTTGTTGCCAGTGAATGGTGCCCAAAGCCTGTAAAACCAAAGTAGACACATTGTTACAAGGTAATAAGATTTTATTTATCGTAATTTATCTTTTATGTACCCATGCAATGCAAAAACATTTTGCTAGACATTTATATATATTGAGATAGGTTCTACTTATATTATAACGATTTGTTTAACATAATATTATATATATATACCAATGTATTCCAAACACACATATATATATATATAAATATATGAGCCCCCCAAAAAGCAAAAAATCACCCCCCTTCCAAAAAAAAAAAAAAAAAAAAAAAAAGAAAGAAAGAAAGAAAAAGAAAAAAAGACGAAACCTTTTAAATATATTACAATGATAAGAATACCCCTCTACCTTTTCACTTCTAATGTGTCAAAATGTATGAAAATCTGCCAGAACTGTACTGTTACAAATTTTATTACACATCTTCCCCTTTTAAGTAATCAAGAAAAGGAATGGCACTTGTAACTTAAAGCAATATATTGCAAAACCCACCCATATTGGCCAGTTTTTTCCTCTCATCAATGGTAATCAACCGCCTCCACATGGACGGATACTTTTTGTAAAGTGACCCACGAAACATGCGTAGATAGTTTCCAACCTGAAATCAAATTTCATTTTTGTCAGGAAAGAAGAATTGTTTTTAGAAGAGCAAGGTCATGGACATTTATATGGAGTTGAATGGAAACTTTCCATAATATTTCATTCAACATTATAATTAAACACAGCCAGAAGCATACCATTTTACCAGATCACTAATTTACTAACATCGAAAAAAAGAAAAAAAAAGAAAAAAAAAGAGTTGTTGACAAGTGGAACAGTCTGTCATAAATAATTAGCATGTTGTGCTGTATCCATTAATACCCTCTAAACCACCTGATAAATTCTTTGAAGTCATCCAGTGGTGTGCAATATTAAAGCCCAAGAAAAGCTACGGTCCTTCATAAAAGACAGCCACTGACATAACTACGGGAAGCGCTGCCGTGTTATATGAAGGACGGCGCATTTTGGCCCGGGAAGAGCTATCGTGTTATATGAAG
>JBCHJU010134524.1:0-10395 GCA_039654505.1 Plocamopherus imperialis | reverse complement strand
ATTAGCGGTAGTGCTGAGCGAGCCTCCTTACCGCGCTTACAGAATCTGACAAGCCACCGAGGTGATTCGCGGGGCAAGGCATTGTTTCAACGGCGGTCCCTTCAATTATTAATGGTATAGGTGTGTTATAACAGGTTTTTATGCCTCTTTCAACGTCTTCGGTGCTGGCATAGAGGTCACGGATTCGAAGCCACCCAGTGACACATTTGACAAATGCGTTTAATCCTGAAGCAAGAAAAATGTCCCCTTGTTGCTTCACTCGATCCAAGTGAAAATAGGTTCAGCTTCGGTTGGAAAAGTATTTTGCCGTATGCATGTACTATCAAACTGTTTAATTAATATAGGGATAGAATCTGTTACTGCAGGTTCATGCTACAGAAACTGATATGAGATCCGTCCCTATGACAATGAGCCGAACGGCCTGAAAGGAAGATGTCTCTATGTATGCACGTCTTCATTCACGTTTTTGTCTTCATTTTCGTGTATTGTGTGGTCGTTTTGCCTGGTAAGGGAAAAGTGTATGGTAAAGTGCTTCGAGGTTGTTTACGAAAAGCCCTGTAAGAATGGAATCATTTTTGTTTGCTTGTTTGTTTGTTAGTTTTTCTTTGTTTCCTCTTTTTTTCACCTTTTCCGGTGGCAGTTTTTTTTTTGGGGGGGGGGAGGGGGGAGGGGTTTGTTTTGGTTTTCAAAGCAATTAATGGGCAATCAATATTACCAATAGACGAATTCAATATGAGAAATAGCCACACAAGATCTGGTGCTCAAACATTTACACTGCTTTCATCAAATATAGATACCCATTTATATTAATAATTTTCTAATATATTCAGAATGTGGAATAAACCTCCTAACAATGTAAAGTAAAGTAAAGGTTCAAGCAGAAACTTAAATGTACAACACTAATATCAAAATACTAGAATAATAAAGTACTTCAGGCGCATTGACAAGAATACTCAGCTATCTGAGTTTGTCAGCTGTTCTGAAGACTAAGACTTAAGTAATAGCAGGTGTGAGACTATTTCGAATCCATAATACGGGAATACTCATAGCCCGGACCAGTAGTCATTACGAGAATACTCGTAGCCTGGATAAAAGAATAAAGGTTGTTTTAGCGAAGAGTGGCACACGATAATTGACCATGTTTGTCTCAGACATTGTCCTTGAAAAGAAAGGGAAGAAAGATAACTACCTAAGCATTTATTGCATTGTAAAAAATGTGTTTTTTGTATGTAGTTATTTTTAGATATGTTTTATGCTGATAGATCCAAATCTGAACATGATTACTGCCTTAGCCTTTTTCAAGGCACTAGAAGTTTAGGCATGTAGGTTCTTGGTTATGCTAAATGAATTGTACTTTGACAATGTATGAATGTAGTCCTGACTGAAAATATACGCACTGAATTTAATCATGTATACGGCATGTACTCCTGACTTATGAAAAGATTATGCTTATTGCTTTTTGTATTTTTATGCCTTTTTTCGAACGATTTTCTTTTACAGGAAGGGTGAAGAAGTTTTTATCACCTACATTGACACCAATATGCCGAAATTGTTGAGAAAAGCTTGGCTCTACAAATCCTTTAATTTCTGGTGTCAATGCCAGCGTTGTGACTTTGAAGGGGAACAACCAGATGAATGTACCAATTGTGGGAAGAGAGCCAAAGACGGTAAAACGTTTGCGGCCTGTGGAAACTGTAAACGTGCTTGGTACTGTGGCACAGCTTGCCAGAGAGTATCTTGGAAGAAAGGACACAAAACCATTTGCCTCGCCGGCCACTCTCAGGTAGATGATGCCAACCAATTTTACATGCCTGAGAGAATGAAGAAAAAAATGTTTGGAATCTCAGATTCATAACAAAGCAAAAAGAAACAAAACAATAACAAAACTTGTTTGCTATAATCTACTTAGCATTAATTACAATTGAAACAGTAGCTTAATGGGTTTTGTTACTTCATTTCATTTGGTAATGCAGAACTGCAATCTGGAGAGGAGGAGGAGGAGGAGGAGGTGGAGAAGTAGGAAAAGAAGAAGAAGAAGGACGAGGAGTAGGAGGAGGAAGAGGAAGAAGGGGAGAGTTGGAGGTAGGTATTTTTAGGAGGAGGAGGAGTGACAGATATTTAAAAAAAAGACAAGCAAAAAAGCAATAAAAAACAAAAAACAAAAAATAAACCCAACAATGAAAACCAAGCAAACTAAAAAAAAAAAAAAGAATTGTTTCAAACTCAACAAGTGGTAGTTTATGTTTATTTTCATGTTTTATAACCACTGAAATCTCAATGAGTAATCATTATAAAGTCTGCAAATGAATTTGTATGAAAAGAAAGTACTTCAGAAAACATCAAAGGAAAGATAAACCAATTCATCACCATTAGAGTAATTCATGACAATCATAAATAATATGAGATATGATTAAGTCCTACAAACTTGAGTCAATGAAAAATGTCATGGTGAGTTGACATAAAATGACAATGGAATCATAGGATTGTTGGTGACATTGATATTATTGTGACTTTCTTTGAGACTTGAAAGTGATTTCATACATTTGGAATTTTTTTTTTCTTTTTTTTTTTTTTTGAGTTTGCCATAGACTTTCTACCTCACTTTATTTTGTTGTGACAGATACTTGTTCCGAAATCCTGCCCTTTTTTATTTTTTAGATATTTTTTTGTGGTGACACTTTTCAGAAATTTCATAGCATATCACACAGGTTTACATTATTTCTTTTTCTCATTTCATTTAATTGCGATCCTGGTGTGGTGTAATGTAGGCTGCTCGTTTAAGGTGTGATATGTATGACACCATTAAGGGTGAGCATCACAAAGAACTTTTTACCTCAAGGGAAAGAGAGCTAGAAATAAAGTTACCACACTTTTCAAAACTTGAAATGGCCAAGTAGTATTGCCACTCAAAGAATTCACCATGAAAAGTCCTACAAGATCTAATATTGGTACTCAAACATTTACATTATCACTTTAAAATGTACAAAGTTATATTTATTCATATTTCCCTGGTACATCCTGATCATGAATTTGTTAACAATATCAACATTGTAGACAGAAAGACATGTTTATATGTTGACATGAATACTCAGTTCAATTGAGTTTGTCAGCTATTCTGAAGAGTCAGACTAGGACTAAGACTGAGTTCCAGACAGCTCAATGCATAGCTTTATTGAGCCGTGAGGCTCCTTCATTTTGTGAAGTAGATTTTGTGCTCCACCGTTCTTAACATATTTCACTTTCACTATACTGCTGTGACAAAAACAAGGGCAACACAACCATCCTCTACCCCCTTTTTAGTTTTAACAAAATGTGACGCTTTTCCCTTCCTTTCTGCTTTTTTGCTTTAGAAAACATACCAAGTTTTGTACCAAAAATTTCGAAGTCTCTTTGCTGTTGACTTCATCAAACAAGTGTATCGAGCTCCAAAATATCTCAAAATTTAAAAAAAAATGCCTTTTGAAGAAGTTGACCATGCATTCCTTCCTTTTGGCCAGACAATACACACCATCTATTCAGCAAGCCTTTCATTACAGCACACTATGATTGCACTGACTTTCATTTAATGCTAAATATTGACATGAATATTGATCTACATACCTGTATTGGCAACAAAGCCCTTGTCATTGACTTGGTATTGATATTCACCCACAACTTGCTTTTGCAAATTATGGTACAAACAGACATGTAAGTTTTGATAATAGTATAATTATAGATGCTCAATAGTTTTTGAAATATACAAGACACATTTACATGTATATAGGACACATTTACACATGAATATGTTTGTTGGATTTAATTCTACAGGGAATATGAACATTCACTGGTACATATAATTCAAAGGACATATTATTGTTTACATCTGAATCTGTTTATCAGATTTAAATTATCTGAAAACATTTACATTACATGCATATTGGGGACATTTATATTTGAATTTGTTTGTTGGATTTAAATATACAGAACACATTTTTGCATTTACATAAAATATGTAACGGAAAATGTGTAACGGACATATTTACATTTAATTCTGTTTGATCATCCCTATGAACATTTAACAATTTTTTGCAAGTTACACTGCACATAACACCTACTGGGACGGACCTACATATATTAAAGTCACTGAAACTTTTCTCTATGGGAATATGACTATCATGTACACAATCAGTAAAGAGATAAATACATTAGTTCCTCAATCATTAGATCTTATTACCATTCAATCAGTAAATTCATAAATATGTTCATCCCAAAAATGCTGCTACATGACTTCTTTCTCTTCCCCTGTAACATTTTGCTTTTTATTCCTTTACAGTTTTTTTATGATTTTGCATCAAATTATCATTTATTATGATTTTGAATATGTTTTCATTTTCACTTGCATTAAGTTGGTTTGACATATCTTTCCCGTTTGGTTTATACAATTTATCTCTTCATGACTGTTCTGTTCAACACAGTTGACAAAAATATGGTAGAAGGTTCCGGTCCAGACGGTTGTTACAACCACCATGGAGAAGCTTGGTATGATTACCACTGGTAAAGAGAAATATGTAGAAACCAGTCAATCAAAGTGCAAAAAAGAGAAATGAGAAGAAAGAGCAAATATATTTAGGGCGCTTTGTAGTTCTGCATATATATGTATATATGTACAGATCTGTATTTGCTGATTTGACGTTATTTACGCGGCTTCTGAATTTATGTCAGACTTTGGGTTTTTTGAGTTTGCTTTTGTTGGACTTTGTAAAACGTTACATGTGCTTTATTTGTCTTGAACTTGTACGTGCACATCCGAAGCAGCTGTTGGTCTTTGTGAAATATCACTGGAATTTTGTGTCGTCTCCTTGCTTGACAACTCATTGCACACCAAAGCAATGAACGACCACTACAATAAAATAAGTGACTCTTAATTGATGTGACAGAGAATCAGAGGAAAATTTGTTGTACATACAGTCATAGATAAAATTAAAAATTAAATTACTTCTTTATGTGGAAATAATTGCAGCTGTTAGACCTCTCTAGAGAGGAAATAAAATCCGACATTAACAGTTTCCAGCGACAATGTAAGTAGATTTATCACTAACAACAGCCTTATTTCGACTAATTCACCAAAGTCATGCCAAATTTCCCTGTTTTCTCTCCTACCTGCATAAAGACAATCAACACCTCACCTAGAATAATTAGTTATCTATTAATAGTTATTTTGTTTCTGTGGCCAATCCCAGATTTCCAACCAGATTTTAATAACTTTATGCTTTTAATAACATAGTTTTCCAAACGTAAATATCATACTGTATTTAGTGTGTGTTGATGTTTGCTTTAGTTAGTTCATTTTTGTTTTTCTCTTTATGATGACTTCCATTGAAACCATTGCTAATGATTGTCATTATGAGGAGAATGAAAAAGATTTGTGATTACTATTATTATGAAGAAAGACAAAATTAGCTCCCAAAACGAGATCCATGCCTTGGTTTAAAATTAGTTCATAAGACGGGCCAATGTAAAGCTGAAAATACCAGCAAAGTCAGCAGCATAATGTTAGAAGATGGCAACAAGGTAATATATGGAACAAAATGATAATTAAGAAGCTTAAAACAGTATTAACTAAAATCACACTGTCTTAAGTTCTAGTTTGATATAGATTTTTTGCCATGTTTTTCATTTACAGGCTAAAAACTGTGTGGCACCTCCCCCATTTTGTTCTGAGACTAGCTACCCACAATCTCCTGCGTGTGTCAACCCCCAACCCTTCCATCAACACTGAACTGATTGCTTGGCTTGCTTCCCTCCTTTTTCCTCCCCTTCCCTCAACCCCTTTTCCTTCCCCTCAACGTTGTTGACAACCATAGACCTCAGTGTATGTAATGATATGTAGTTGTTATTTCTTTCCACAGAGTGTTAGTGATTTTACTGATACACATTCCCCCTTTTTACCCCTTTTTATGATATAATTTGTGATGAACTGGTCACATCCCTCGTGATTTGAACCAGTTTCTTAATACTAGAGCAGTGGAGCACACAGAAGAAAACTTCGCATGAGTATAAAATCTGTGAACATCATTCCATTTATTTGTGTGAAATATACTGTCAGCCTACCATAAACACAGAAATGCGAACAATTGTCTCAAATCTGCAAATGGTGTCATCCTCATATCCTTACATTTCAAAATCAAATAATTAATTGGTGGCAAGCAGAAGCTTATAATTAATTATCTCAGGCTTAAAAAAATAGCTTAGAATTCTTGAATCTTAACTGTTTCAGTGCTGACCAACATGCCAATGTGCAGTATGTCCAAAATAAAAAGACACACTTTCAAAACTCAACAACTTTACAACAAAGTACTGTTAAGCAATAATATTGACAACAATTTCAACTTTGATTTATGAGGATTTTAATTATGTGCAGAAATGCAGATTTAGTAAATCTCATGGTTCATAAAAAAAATAAAAATAAAAAAATAGTCATTGATAGAAGGTGCTCAAAATGACTCCCATTTTGATTTGCACAAAAGTTCACTCTCTTCATGAAAGCCATTACATGTATTGTCTTCTGGAACATTTCAGGTGTTAGGGGCCTACAGTATGTTGACTCATCTGATCTCACTTTTCAGTTCAAAATGGTTTCCAGTTGTGATTTTATACACCTGATTCTTTGGAAAACACCATAGGAAAAAGTCTTCGGAATTGAGATCTGACTAGTTCGCTGCCCAGTTGTTCTCAGTGCATCGTGAGAGAATCCTTTCACCATAGAATCATGGAGAAGAAGGAGAGTATTGGTAGTAGTGAGGAGTTTTGCCCCATCTTGTTGGAACCTTTCCATATTAATGTTGACACTCTCTATTCAAGGAAGTGACAAATATCTTTATTATTGACCTGTAGTTCACTTGATCAACAGTTACAGTAATATCGTGATCCGCTAAAAAAAGAAAAAAGAAAGAAAGAAGGCCGAATTACACTTGTGTTAATCATGGCACATCAAGCAGTCAATTTTGGACTGTGAAGGTGATGCTTGCTTTCGGTTGTTGGTTTATTCTGATCCCAGAAAATGTTTGATTTTCTTCTGATGACTGTGTGGAGATGAAAGTGTGCTTCATCAGTAAACCAGATATTTTTCATCCACTCCTTATTAGCTAACGTTTTATTCTTACCCAGTTGGTCATGTCAACTATTGCTGAAATGTCTCATGGAGACAATGATTATTTCATAGAAAGAATGTAAAGAGTGAGCTTGAGGTCTTCTGTTAGACTCTGTGGGCAGAATTACAACTGAAACCCAGCTCTTGAGATCATTACCTTATTGATTGTCTGAGTTTGTGCTCAGCGAAGGTTGAAATACAGTGCACGTTGTGTCAGTATTCTTGTCTGACCTTTGCCATCTGAAATGGAGAGAAAGACTTCAGTTTACGTCTGGTAGTAACTTTGATCAATGACAGTTTTCAATAATGCTTTCAGAAACAAGGTTTTTTAAAAATTGAATGTGCAATGTGTTTCTTGGGTGACAACGCACGAGTCTCCACATTTTTCCATCACATCGATGAGTAAAGAAAATGACCATTTTTTTTTTATCCTGTTTTTACTTTCATGCATTTATAATAGGATATGTTTACTTTTCCCACAATCAACAAAAACCTCATAAAATTACCATTCTTAGGATATTTGTTTCATTTGAAAAAAAATAAACTATTTGTGTCAATTCAGAAGTGTGTCCTTTTATTTGGGACACCCTGTTTATATACATGTGTACGGTATGTAAAGGTATATTTGGCTGGTATATTAATCAAGAGCACAAATATTGGAATATGACATGAATATGTCTGAGTTAGCCTTTCAATTTCAATTGAGAATTAAGATTAATTATACACCACATTTCTTACTCATCAGTTTGTCTGAAGTGAAGTCCACTGTATATTATGTAATTCCATCCCTTGATTTTACGTTTTCATTCCTATGATCCCATGAGTTGTGTGGATTTTTAATATCCCTATTCCCCATTTTGTTCTTTTAACAAAGATTTTTTTAAACCTGCCATATTTTGTTTTGAAATAGGCCTTTGAGACACCATTGATAAGAACTGTACCGGTAATGATTACTATCTCATATATTGTGGGTCCTTAAGAATACATTTTTTTAATGTTTAAAAAAAAAATTCTAATTGAAATTAATTTTGATATAAATTGTAAATCAATTTCTCCAGCACCCTTATTTTTTGTAATTCATGTGTTTTTGCCAGTTACTATGGTCTCATGATTTAGCTTGACAGAGGCCAAATTGACAGAAAAAAAAGAGATAATTTGAAAAAACAAAAAAAAACAAAAGCTTAATAGCAACGTACCACAGGAGCTAGTAGAATTAAATAAGATGCTTAAGTTTTCAAGATTTTTTTTTTATTTTTTAAGGGGGGGGGGGGGTGAAGGAGATTTTTTATTTTATTTTATTTTTTTTTTACGGGAGGGGGCAGGAGTGAAGAGGGGCTAGGTGAAGAAGGGGGTGCATGGTGGAGAATGAGCTGTCTGCATGAATCAAAAATAGTTTTAGGGAAGCTTGATGGGAAAAGGAGGGGAGGATGGGGTCGGAAGCGGTCGGGGTGGAAATAGAGTGAGAAAATTGTTTGGAGATTTTTTAAATTTCAAAATCACATATTTACATTTGTCCTCTTTTGCAAAACAATTCATTACTGTGCATAGAAAAGGATAGTTGTAAAAGAACATTTGACAAAACATACTGTGAAAGCCAAGATGACAGTCTGCAGAGATATCTTCCCTTCATTCCTCAGTTCTTTTCAATGAGTGTCTCTAACTCAATGAAAAAACAACAAAAAACAGTAGTTCTTGTTTTCTTAACCCATTAATTCTCCTCTTTTTCACCTCATTTCTATTTCTAATATCTATTCCCTTCAACCATCCACCTGTTGTATTTTTTCCTGCAACCATTACCATCCACCTGTTTTTCCTTCAACCATCCAACTATTTTTCCTTCCAACCATCCACCTGCTTTTTCCTTCAACCGTCCACCTGTTTTTCCTTCAACCATCTGTTTTTTCCTTTCAACCATCCACCTGTTTTTCATTCAACCATCTACCTGTTTTGTTACTTTCAACCATCCACATGTTTTTTCCTTCAACCATCCACCTGTTTTTTGTTTTGTTTTTTTCAAGTTCAACAAATTTCCTGATAGAGGTATTCTTTCTCATTAAATACAGTACTATTCAAATTCAACGAATTCTGACTGAAAGAACACCCTGGATTCAACGAACTCGGGGGAAATTCCCGTTTTTATTTCTTCATAGATGAACCCAAACGTTCATATGTAGAGGACCCTCTATGAGAAGTATCTCATATAGCCTGTGCTGGCTGACCAAAAAACAACAAATAAGTTTGAGTAATAGGCCTTGACATCTTTAACTGTGGTCGGAGGGGGTAACTGATAAAGCAAATAGGGCACAGGTGCATGATGCAACGTCTGCCCACCTCTCTTTTGTATGGTACCAATAGTTAGACTTTGGTTATTTCCCTTGGAATCTGTGCATTCTAATTCTTGTCTTCAACGAACCACGGCTCCAACGAACGTTTTAGAAAATCCTGTCTGGTTCGCTGAAACCGAGTTTTACTGTATTGAAATGAGAAATGGGATTGGTTGATTTCAAAAGTTATTGATGGATATTTAGAGTAGAGGGAAGAGTATTAATGGCATAATTTTCAATGGCTCTATAAACCATGCATATGTGGATTGGATCATGCAATTGTGATATGATTTTTATACTTTATCAAATTAAATATTGGTACAAAAGGACAAAGGCTTTTGAAGGGAACTAGATAAAAAGCATAGCAATCAAATCAAGCTATATTTTGGTGCTGAAACTGAAAGGCGATTAGATACATATGAATCAAGTTACACAGTGGTATTTGAAAAGTGCGAGATAAATAGCATTACAATCAAGTTATAATACATTTACTGTTATTTGACTTCTTTCTTTAATTCTTTTAAAGGATGTATGATCTAGTATATGTGTAAGGGTTTTTTCACTTCAGTTTAGTCCTATAACAGCATGGAATTTTTTCATTAACATTTTCACTTCTCCCAAAAATAATGAAACAAAATTGATTGTTGATTATTGCTCACAATTGCTACCAACTACAAAGGAAGTTTCTAAAATGTGAGATCCTTATCTTTACACAATTCCAGGTTTTTGAAGATCCCAACAAAGCGTATCCAGACACTGTACCAAGACATAACTTTCATCAGACTTGATTCAAACTTTGGAGCCCTTAAAGTTAAAGATTTCTCATTTAGTTGTTTTCATTTACGATACTAAGTAAATGTTTTTTATGATGTATATTACATATACATATATTTATTTGCTTTGTTCATTGTTGGTAAAGCTGAGTTATTTTACAAAGAATTT
>JBCHJU010134413.1:0-10396 GCA_039654505.1 Plocamopherus imperialis | reverse complement strand
GGATAGGGCACATTTACCAAATTATAATTGAGGGGGCTCGGAGCCTACTATTTTACTAATATTAGTATTTGTAAGAATAGTAATGCATTTTTCATGGGTGGGGGGGGGGGGGGGGTTCTTCTTAGTCTAATAGACCTCTATAAAAACTCAGAGTATATAAGTTTGTGTTACAGTAATTAATTAATAACATAAATATGAAACATAATATTATAAAGTCCTCCTATAACTATAAATTGTATTTCTTATTTATTTTTCCACATCACATGTTTTTATAATATATGAATATTTGCTATCAGTGTTGGTTTTGTTTGGCAAATGTTTTGACGAATATGTCTCTATTAGGCAAATTTTGGCGATTTTTCTTTTTTTTTGGGGACAAATTTTGGGCCAAAATTTGGCAAAAAATGCAGATGACAGATTGCACGTGTCTAAATTTAATTTCACATTAATTAATTGGATTTGATGACAGTGTTAATATTATTGTATTGTATTGTGTTTTAATACTGTTCTTTCTTCAGTTTAAAGAAATCAGCTTTGCTTATGAAGTTCTGTCTAATCCTGAGAAGAGAGAAGTATAT
Organism: Plocamopherus imperialis; assembly: GCA_039654505.1. NCBI lineage: Eukaryota > Metazoa > Mollusca > Gastropoda > Nudibranchia > Polyceridae > Plocamopherus > Plocamopherus imperialis. Next base: position 9,818 of record JBCHJU010134413.1, on the reverse strand, counting down.
GACAGGCATGGTCTCGATGGGATTAAAGAAGGCGTTGGATCAGGAGGTATATGTTTGAGAATATTTTTGAAATGTGTATCATATATAAAAGCTTTTTTATGCTGTAACATTTTTTATGGGATTACCTTTACTGACAGTGATTAGTATCACTTTCATGTCGATTTTTTTTTTTTAGGATGTTATAGATTTTTGAAAATTCTTATCCCAGCCCCTGAAAACAGTTTTGTCCCGGAAAGTGCCAAATACATGAAATTGGACTTAACTCATGGCAGGCATGCTTATTTGGACCTGGCTGAAACTGGTATCGCATGGATTTTGCCTCTTCAAACAGTCATTGTTTTTGTTGTATATGAGATAGAGGCACACACTTTTTTGATTTGTAATTTTCAATTATTGCTTAATACTGTGTGCAAGTCTTATTGTTGAGATATTAGTGGATGTAGTGCAATAAATCGGTAAAAATGTATTTTTTGTGAAAAAGAAACTTCTTTTTTCTGATACCTAAACAATGGTCACATACCTCATAATGAATGAAAACTCTGTGAACTGCAAAAATTCAACATTTCTATTTATTATTTACATCTAAGATATAAATTTCTAACCCAGTCCGCAAGATCTACCGATATACAGTGTAGCACACATTCGTCGAACTCTTTGGGACAGCAGAGATAGTTCGAGGAATCCTTGATTCGAGCAAAATACGTGAAACTATATGATACGGGAAGAGCCCTATAGGATGAAATAATATTGTAGTTACGTCCATTGCTGTCTGAACTCGAGCAAAATTTAACCAATGTATGCCTGGCCTATTACCAATGTTTCCACCGCCATGAGTTTTCTTTTATTAGATTTCTTTTGTTTGTTTTGTGTTTGTTGTTGTTTTTTCTTATTATTATAAATACTGTCGGATATAGCGACAGGGTGCAATACTCTACTGAAATGGGACAGAGCTAGCCAAGTCCTACTGTGTTACTCATACCGTGTAGTGTTAGGTAGCCTACACTATCGCATGCAAACGTCAGCATCTAATTCTAATGGGCTGTTTAGTGTTGGGGTTTTTTTGTCACCGACTGGTTCTAATGGCCTTTTCAGACGATTGATGCAGGTGTATACGGTGCCAATACATCAATACAATGAGGACCATTGTTAGTCACCGACCGGCTAGTACATGTACGATAAGTGGGCCTTTCAAACTTCTTATTCTGTTGTATACGATACATCAACACGGCTCAGGTTATTTTAGTCATCGGATAAGCCTAATGGGCTTCTCAAACTAATCAGTAAGATCTGAAAATTGCTGGCACAGCTTTAGCGGCAGGCAAATATTTCGAGGGATCCGTGAATGAGTTCGACTAATACGTGAAAAAAATGTATAGAAAATAGAGGAAAATATTTGGGACATTGCAATTTGTTCGAGGAATCCGTGAGTTTGATGAATGTGTGTTCGACGAAAGCGTGTTGCACTGTATTGTATCTAGATCTTGGCCTGGTGCTGGAATGTTTACAATTTTTGGTCCGGTCGCTTAGCACATTAAAAGGTGATAAAAACCATCTAAAAGTACAAATCATGGTGCCATGGATAGATTACAGATCAATGTTGAATTGTTGCTTTCTGTCCTCTTGCAGTTGAACGTCGCTTACAATATATATGAAAATATATCGTAAACAATGTCGGCCACATACGGCCGACACGCTGCTAACACTAGCTAGACCTGTCGGCCATCCGCGGCCGACGCGCCTGCAATGAGTTAATAGTTGCGATGCGAGACGACCACCATTTTTTAAAGATGTTAAATATTTGCTATTTGTGATGGTAAATATCTGTAATGAAATTGAGGATATGTACATGTATATATTCAAGACTTAACAAAGTTCATTATCTTGAGGTCAAGTTTGACCATATCATTAATCATGAGAGAAATTTGACATAAACGCTGACTTTGCCATCATGTCCATTTTTACCTTACTGACAGCAGTACTATTTACCTGGTCAATGATGACTGGGCCGAAAGCTGCTGCTGATCTCTGCTATTTGCCTCTAAGGCAGATCTGGTTGGATTGAGCTATGTTTTTAATCGTCAGATGGATTCCTTTATATGAAAGATATTTTTTTTAGTTTAAAAAGTGGTCGTCATTTTACCATGAGAGGCCTCTAGTGTACAGATTATACACCAAAATAAGATGCTTTTTGACAGCAGAGAGTAGTCCAGGGAGGTCTGAACTTAAGGTAACATAGTCTCAAACATAAGGTTGCGCTAGACGTCTACGGGAATGTTGGTTGATGTTTCTTGGCCACAGACACACAAACTGAAGTGGGTTTCGTCAAATGTCAGGACTCCTCAGCGTGGCAAGAGTGTTACGATCTTGTGATGCCAGCTGCTGTCATGTTGTTTAGTAAATATAGGCCTGCCGGAAATCCCAACTCTAACGTTCACATATTAGTGAGTGGTTAGTCCGGAATTGAGGACAAGTCAACGGTAGTTCTAGTCCCAGATCTTGGGCAACTGCCACAAGCTACTATTTTTCAGATTTTCACTTTTTCCCACCGAAGTAAACTTTATTGATTGTCATCATATCATTTTTGTCTTAAATACAATTGCTCAATAAAATACAGCAAAAATAATTTTATTTTTGATAAAAGTGTTATGCACGGCATACGACAACAGGCCAAAAGTCGGTAGTTTAGCGGGTCCGACAAGGCCATCATCGCACCTTTGAAACTGCCTAGCGGTGACCCGATCCCATAACCGCAAGTCGTGACGAACGGGGATTCCCCGCCTGTCCTAGAAAATCGCGCCTGCGGAAGAAAATAAGTCAACTTTAGCGACAAATAGCAAACTTTAGATTTCCTATTTTTCTTTGATACCCTATTGGCAAGCAAGCTTCATTTTCACACTGTTTTTGAGTGAAAACGTGAATTCTCTGTAATTTCTAGGACCAATTCTATAGCGCGTGGAAAATACAGCGTAATTTCACGTGTCTTCGTTGTTCCACAATTAATGAAATAATTAATATCTCATAAATCACATGCTCTTTTCGTGTGAATTGAACTCCAGTGTGTCAGGTAATTGTTGGGCCGTTACTATGGCAAATAACATATCCAGATCAATTATCTTTACGATTCTATGCTAACTTCAAATTGCCGAACCCGTGTTATGACTATACCTAATGAATGTTCATTGTGTTTCGCTTTAGATTCTAGTTACTCTGGAGCATACTGTTGATCTCCACAATCATGCTTTGAATGAGCTGTGCCGTGTTTGTGGTAAACAGAGGTACTGCACAAAAACAAGAAAAAAAATTCTCACAAGCGGCATCCTGTATAACGTTCGCAACTGAAATTCTTCTCTGTTTTGGGATTACGGTGCAGAATGATACACATGTAACATTGAAAGACATTCAAAACATATATGTGTGAAGTGTGTTAGGACCATATCCAACATAAGAAAAAGAAATAGTAAGTTGCTTCATAATGCCAGAGGCACTGCAGAGAAAGCCCAGCATTTGTGGGTTCCATTTGATGCGACCCTTACGGTGGCCCAATGCTCTCTGTGCAACGCTATAGTCAATTAAAGGGGATTATTATTTTTTTTCCATCTCTATGGTCTTTCTGGTGCACAAGGTACATTTCCTTGCCTGTAGTGTGTGCAACCAAAGAGAACGATGAATTCATTTATATTTAGACCGTATCAAAGCAGAAATCTTTCTAGCTTACACAAAAGCTTCAATACGTTTGAAAAGAAATACAACAAAGACAACAAAGAAGCAACAAAATGCCACAACAGCATCCACGAACCTCTCATCAACATTGATATTGACAAATTGGTTCCTCCATACTTACACATATTATTATTGCTAGGGTTAGTTGCAAAGCATCACAAACCTTTGGAAGAAGCCGTAGAAGCACTAGATAGAAAAATAGCTGAAAATGGGGAGGGGTTGACGGAGTTGGGATTATTGATGAAGAAATACGGTGGGAATTTCAAACGTTTTGAGGGTCTAAAGAAGAATGTTACAGTTTTTTTTAAGGTTTGCATTTGAGGAAAACCCCAAACTTTTAGTACAGCATAGAGGACAAGAAGATGCCGAAGATGAGCTAACAAATGTACCACGCATAGACCTAACTGAAAGATCAGGCATAATAGCACATGCCATAGAGAATGTAATGTTCAAGCACAAGATTGTCCATCAGGCCTATCATAGCAGGGCTTTAGTAGGCAACCACTGCCATAAATATATGAAAGCAGGTGTCTTCCAAAGTCTAACAACGGCTATCGTTGATCAGACCATGGCGTGTACAAGTAACACTAGTTTGATGGAGGAGGCGCGTCAATTGAATTGCGTCTTTAGCGCTCTTAATCGTAGTCTTAGTGTAGAACACACAGCAGTCTCACACATCCGTGCAATCGGCCAACAGAATCTACAAGACTTACACATGGCTATTAATCGATACATGGGCATATTATATAGGGCCGAGTTTCCCAACAAACCATCCACAAGCAACACACCCATGAGCGCCAGATCAAAGCATTCCGTTTATTCGACAATATGCGTTTGGAGGCCATTGCTAAGCTCGAGAAAAGGGCGTGTGGGATAGGAAATGACAGTAACAAACTTGAACTCATTCTCACACTGCACCTGCTTCATGTCTCCCCTTTATTGCGTGCTAAGTCAGAGGCAAAAAGGGCTCACTAAAAGGAAGCAACAAAATAACCTACAAATTTGTGGATTTTTGGTATATATAATTATAATAATAGTTTGGCTCTCATTAGATTAAATGTATATAATAATTTTCTTTGAAATAACTAGCCGTTTATTCAATGTCTTACCGTGAGAGGAATAACCCAAAATCCTTAATATTGTGTATTAGTGATTTGCCTTGGTAGGGTAGGCCTGGGCCTGCCCAATACAATGTGACTATTTTCCCTATATGTTGCTATTAAACAACCGCTTGTTGCCATGCAAAGTTTGATCTGGATCTAATATTTTGTAAGTATGGACACCAATATATGTCCGTTTGAGGGGTGAAATCTGTTTTGGAATTTTTAATGTGGTTTTTAAGTTACACATTGTTTTCTTAATTACTGTCTCATCGAAGATTATGTGTATTTTCCACATTTTCAATCAACTTTCGTAAGATAACGGTAAAAGCCAGAGCGTTCAAATTTTTTGCCTGAAATAGATGAATCTATAGTCTTGAAGAACAAATGTTTCAAAGTTGTCTTACTTTAACTGGTAGTTCACAAAAATGTCTTAATTAAGACCTAAAATGGCCATATACACTCAGGCGGTAAGCCGGTGCGTCACCTCACGCCAGGTAACTGGTTGTAATATGATACGGTTGCGGTTTGCTGAAGGCGTGCGCTGGACTAAAATACAAGCTTGGCAACGCCGTGGTAAAGACTTGTTTGAAAATATGTTGGTTTCCCTTTGGTCATGTATAACTGTCTGATACGTTTTCTTTGCAAATCAGTCTTGTAAGTCTCACCCCTGTAAAGAATTGATTAATTGACGCAAGTTGATGGTGATACCTTTGACAGAAAATCCTCTAATTTTAAAATATCAAATAGATATTTCAGCTTGCTAGATTGTTGGTTTTTGGAAAGACAATAATTTGGAGTTGTTTATTTCAGCAATGCGCCAATAATAAATGACTGGGATTTTTTTTCTCTGATATCTAAATATGGTTAGTGGAGATCCTACGGATTTGTAAAATTAACAGTCAATAAGGCTGCAGCAATATTAACAGAAATTTAAATTGTTTAAAAACATTGAATTTGGAGTTATCTCTTTACAGGAATATTTTCTAGGAACTGGTTTAGAGGAAGTATATTTCACTGTCCAACGTCCTCCTTTTATACCTGCAAAGGTGGGTAAGTACACACTCTATGGCCAATTGACTTTATTAGATTACCCCTTGACATTTTAGGCTGGAGAGACTTTTAATATACCTTTCATTTATTATTTGCTCAAACGTCTTTATGAAATGAAATTACTTGTAATGCTATTATTACATGATAGCTAGTTTACATCATTAGTGTTATGATGGTTTCATTTTACTTAATATCCTAAGTATACAGGTTGTATGTTTATCATGATAGAATAAAGAATCCTAATTACTCAAGAACTGTTTAACTTCTAGTCTTTTGCATAATATACGCAAAGTATTATAATTTTTTGTGATATAATTTGCATGTGCCTACATTTAGTAGTTTTTGTGTCATGACGTCATTAGTGAAAGTGAGTAAATTGAGGATGCATTTTCATCACTGAATGCATATGTTGAACGCACTAGACTATCCAAATAAAAAAAAATAACCAATTGCTTTGTAAAAGGTAAGGTAGCTTTATGGGTAAATGATGTTATGATAAGAATATAAAGTAAAGAATGCTTGTGGAAAGAGTCCTCCAAGCAAGGTAATCTTTCGTTGTTACAGAAATTTGGTCATGACTGCAAATGTGAATGGAGCTATGGCTAGGGGAAGAAAGCCTGATTGTGAGTGTAAGCGATGGTGGAGAGTGACGGTTCTCATGGGGAACTTGAATCTTAATTGTTAAAGTTTTAATTATTTGCCAGTTTGCTTATTATTATGGTTGTTCCGACAATCTTTCTCTGTCCATCACTCGTAGAGTACATTTGGTGATGGGACATTGTACATCACAGACGTTTTTCTAACCAATTTGTTCTTTTTCCGCCACGTCCCCCGATTCCCTTCCACTTTTCCCTCCTGTTTGTTTAATCTTCTTAAAATTGTAAGCCCTACTGTTTAGGAAACTGAAACTATTATTTGCGAGGAAGAAGGTGTGCAAAAGTAGGAAAATGGCCAGTTTTGCTATAGGCGTCTCCAGTACAGGCGTTGATGACGTAAACACTTACCAAGTCTTCTAAAAAAAATTCTAATGTTTTCTCTCCAGATAACAAAAGACACAATGCTTTTGTGTGATTCGGTCTTCGAGATATTGAAGTTTCTTATCGTAACGTTGTATTAGTCATCTTTCTTATTCATTAAAAAGAAAATTTAAATCACTCAGAGATCGTATTTAATTCCATTTTTATTCTTTTATTAGATTTGATGGAAGGATTTGAGCGCTATTCAGACAGTGCAATGCTGCATGAAGCTGGCTATGATGCTTTTATAACGGGTTCCTGCTTTGCTTCACTGGTTAACTTTCTAGGTGAGTATTGACAGAATGAAATTCAAAAGTCAAGGTATAGCAAATCAATCTGAAGATTATTAACCCAGCATTGATTTTCTTAAATCTTCATCTTCATCTTCACTGTGGTAACAATGATAACTCCTTTGACAAAGGACTCGTACCCAGATCGCAGTTAGTCACTTGACAGGAATGGACAACATTTTCTTGGAGCAAGGTTGTCACATGTAGCTGTCCAGGTTTTTAATCATTATGTCATACCCTGCCAAATGATGTCCCCTAGATTGTATTCCCACAACGCTGTTAGTGCAATGCCTTGATTTAGATATACCCTCTTAATCTGTAACAGTCATAAATAAATCACTCTCTACAGACTGGAGTGGTTCCTACTTGTTTGAAAAGAGCAGTTGTGATTCCCCTTCTCAAGAAACTGAATTAACCCACCTGATCTGAAAAACTACTGCCCCGTTTCAAATCTTTCTTCACTTTGAAAATTTTAGAAAAAGCTGTTATGAATGTTTGTTTAACACTTGTCTGGCCTCCAAGGATCTATTTCACAAAGTGATCTTCCATGACAACATCCGATATTTGAGGGGCTACTAAATGAAGAAGATAATAATGCCAAATCAAAAATGCCATCTTATGGGCCTATTTTTCTGAATTGAATTAAAAATTTTTACTATGAAACTGTTTTGTTTTTTGGTTTAAAGAAATAATAAAATTTCTCATTCAAAAAGATCCACATATTTTTGTCATATTTACCATATTGCTTATATGATATATTATATATTATATTTGGTGTCTTTACATACGAATAATACAAATTATTGTAGCAGTGGCTCTGTGCAATTCATAATGGCTTTACAGCAGTGGTATTTCAATTTCTGATAGAAATGGTCTGAAAAATACTGTATATATAAACATGCATGTATATTATTAATATTATTAAATTAGTTCTGCCTTTGTTTTTTAACAGGTGCTTATCAGAGCCCTCCCACATCATTCTTACTGCCATCTGAGAAGTGTGTGGAGCCTTTCCACAACAAGTAGGTAGAGAGAGTTTGCGTTAATGAGTCATGCTAAATAAAAAGTAAATAGAAAAGAAATAGGCCTTTTTGTGTAAAGTGTATTGCTTCATCTGTTTTCTCTTTAGCGTGAAAAGTAAGATAATTCTCAAGTTGATGAATATATATTTTTCTATAATATGAGGTGCTGTTATTGATGCCATAATATAATTTTTTTTCTTTTTTCTGAATAGAAGCGAAAAGAAGGTTCAGTATAAATAATGCAATTAATGATTCTTACTATGGTGTTTGTTCTTATTTAATGTTATTCGTTGCTTAAACTTTCTGTTGATCCTGTGCCTGTACTGTTCTAGAGAATTTCCAGTTATTTTTAATGTTTTCTCAGACTTTTCTTGATGCGCATAACAGACATCCCATACCTCAATCTGACAGGTGCTGATGGTAAGATGTCTTTTTGTCTTTTACACCTACTTGAGACTGTACTGATTTCTTGAATTTACTTTGTAATTGTGACTACTATTATTTGTGTATATTTGATGAAGATTTAGATTATTAGCTCTAATTGAATTGGCTTCATGTTTTTTCTGGACTCAATCAATTTTAAAGCTTTATCACCACTCTCTTTGAAATACTGCAATTGATTTAACAGATATCATGTTTTTTATCAAAAAGTGGGAAACATTTCTGATAATTAAAGCGTTTTTATGTAGTTCCCCTGATAAAAGTCTCAGTAGCTATCTCAGTGGCTAAAGAATATTGCTCTTAACTAATATATATAATCACATATTACAAGCATAATTTCAAGAAATGTCCAGGATCTTCCCTTTGTTTCTTCTCTTTTCTTGTTTTTTTTCTCTTGTTTTTTTTTTTTTTGTTGATTAAAAAAAAAAAATTGTTTGTTCTTGTTCTTATAGAGGATGTTGAAATTTAATCACCTTTCATGTTGCCATGCCAAAATATAATGTTGAATCTATGATCATAACATGTAAACAGGCCACAAGATCCATTTTGGGATGGATTGAAACTTGTCAAACTTATTGCAAAAATTGTTTAAGACATCAAAACTGTGAGAAAGGTCAAATTTGCGCAGGCAAATTTTAGGGGGGGGGGGGAGACGTTGTTTTTGTCATTTCATCGTAGAAATGGCACTGGAATACATAACACAAATCTATATGTATATCTTTTCCTGTCTGTATGAACAGTTGAAGGAAGCCGAGAACATGTATTCCATGTGACCTTTCCAGCCGAGTGGAAGACAAATGATCTGTACCAGCTTTTTCAACCTTATGGTAAGTCTTAGTTTTGTCTTTGGCAGCAGCGCTACCCGAAAGTATAGAGGAGTTTTTTCCTGATTAACATGTCCCTATCCATTGCCTTAAGATTTCATGACATTATTTTGAAAAGAAATAAGACAATTGAAGTTCAATTATTATTCAATGCAGCTTTAGGAAAAGTTTAATACAAGCAGTAAGGCAACTGTGACATGTCTTTTGTAAAGGCCAAATTCAAATGAGGACCTTTGTGTGCCTTTTTATTTATTTATGTATTTATTTATGTATTTATCCACCACGATGTCCTTCCCTTGCTGTGGTGTGGTGGCTTGCGTGCCTCATTGACCCAAAGAGCTATGTCAGCGGG
>JBCHJU010134303.1:0-10396 GCA_039654505.1 Plocamopherus imperialis | reverse complement strand
GAAAGAGTTATATTTCTGAAATAATGAGAACCTCAAAGTTCAAGTTATCTCTATGGCCTAGTTTTGTGAAACCTGCCTTATCGTAAGAGTGTGAGGAATACCATATTATAGTGTCTCCAGCCAATTTTGTGAGGTTTGGCATGTCTGTTGGAGGTTTCCAGTTTTCCCAAAGAAGAAGACAAATAACTAGATGAAAATAGGACTGATTTATTGTTGTTGTTTTCTTCTTTTTTGATTTTTAAAAATAAAAACAACTTACCGCCGTCTACATTTCTGTGTGCTCAGGTAATTTCTCATTTTCTGGAACATTTCAAATTTGTGCTTCTTGAAATTTTCATTTTCTATCTGATTTATCATAAACCTGAAAAGGAAAAAATAGAATCACTTTAATATGCCACAAATATAAAAAAAATTGTCCCGACATTTAAGAATGTTAAGACTTACATATTGAGTAAACCGTCACCAGTCGATAAAGAATGAAAGGTAGTGATGGAAGCAAATAATCACTCTTGGCAAGAACTCACATATTGACTTGAAAGTCCTTCTCGGCATACAAGACTTTACAAAAGCTTCGCATGCCATCCCTCCCAGCACGTCCAATTTCCTGGTAATACGATTCAATGTCCTTCGGAGCTGATAGTGAAAATAAGAACCTAAAGTGAGTCAAAGGGTGATACATATTGCAAAAGAAGAGATCCTCTTCCCATTGTTTGTTTTGTCTGAATAATAAATTGCTCAAACACAAAAACAAATGATCATGAAAGGTCTATGAAATAACATACACTAGGTGAGTACACAAATGAAGAAATATCTAGAAAATTTTGCAAAATCATACCAGTGTATTATGTTATAAATATTATCCTACGAAAAAGAAATTCAGCAAAGAATTATGATGGGTTAGCAAGCTTTTAGACAAATGGACAGGACTATAAATTTGTGTATTATCCTAAATATCATCAGAAATATTATTATTATTGTTATTATTATTATTATTATTATTATTATTATTATTATTATTATTATTATTATTATCATTATTATTTTATTATTAACATTATCATTATCATTATTATTATCATCATCATCATCATCATCATCATTATTATTATTATTATTATTACATTCATTTAATGTTTTAATTAATTATCAATTCCAAGGTTTCACAATTTTCTGCTCAAAATCAGTAGATTGATTCAAGCTGTCGATTAACACACTTGACTTACCCCCATAATGAATGACTTGGCGGACATCAGGTTTGTCTATGCCCATTCCAAACGCCACAGTAGCAACAATGACCTTAACATTGAGAGAAAAAAAAATTGAGCGACCATTGATCGAGGCAGTTTCTCTCTTTAGCTGTCATTCATACATTCTGGAAAAAAACAGACTAAACAACAAAAGCACAGCAAAGCAAAGAAAAACATGTAAACAAAAAATATCAAAAAACAACAAAAAGAAAGCAGTCCAACACAAACATAATAGAAATACAAAATAAACAAGATAAGAAAAATAAAGAACTAGCAGGCATTAAAAGATGGGGGAAAATAAGAAGGATTAGATTAAGACTGTTAATGAGAGGATGAATGAGGGTGAAGAAAGGAAGGAGGAAGCGAGGATGGAGGATTTGAAAAGAAAAGAGAGTGAGCAAGGGGGGTGGGAGGAAGAAGGAGAGGCAAAATAAGAGGAGGAAGTTCAAATCTGTTCAATGTACATAAAATAAGCAAATGTCAAATCTCATGCGGGGAAAAACATGATCACTGGTCAAGCTAAATAAAATTTAATTTTTTTTTGCAAATGAAGCACTGACATAACTTTAGCCAATGGTACAAATTCCTTATGAAATTATCTTCGATGCCTTACAAAAACTTTTCAAAACTCATAAATTTGAGTCGAACCTGAATCTCATCATTCAAAAACTTGTGATGCGCTTCCTGCCTTGCCTTGAGAGAGAGGCCAGCATGGTAGGCTAGACAGGCCACTTTTAAATCTGGGGACACAAAAGGCATTTGGAGATCATTATTGCCATTAAGTGGAGGTGCTATGGTAAAGCGGTATAGCTTCGGATCGAGCTCACGGTTTCAAAAGCACTGAGTGACACCTGTATTTTTTTCCTTGAACAAGGAAATTTACCCTGTTGCTTCATTCGACCCAGAGAAAAATGGGTACAGCTTCGGCTGGGAAAGTATTCTGCAATATACTAGCATCCTATTCAAAAAGAGATAGATTGAATTTGTCACTGTCTGCTTTATGCTATGGAAGCCAGGATTAGCTCTGACAGAATAATGTACAAAGGAAACTTCACATGTCTTACAGTCTTGTGTTGCACAAGTTCTTTTCCACCCTTTTCTTTTTCACCAGGGGCACTAATTATAAAAGAATAAAAATATTATCAAATTGCGGGCTTTGAGGGAGGGGAGGACAATATCAGACACATAATATATTCACAGGTGTGTATTCTTTAAATAAATGGAAATATGCACCCGCTCAAATAATTTTAGCAACGAAGGGAAATAATTACCCATTGAAATTAAGATCATGAAAATCTAAAGGTAGGATTTGCATGAATTTTTCGCCCTATGACCACAACAAGGAGATAATGTTATTACAATAAAAAATAATAGCAGTGACCCTTACTTTTGAGAAGAGAAGCCACTGTATCTGTATCCACTCTTCTTGGGCAATAAATTATCGTTGGCCCATCAAACGAGTACATTTTTCCATCTTTCTGCATCAAACTTTTTAAGTCTGTTGATAAATCTCCTTGCTTTTTGTTGATTGACAAAAATAAATTGGGTCTGGAGATAAAAAAGAAAAAAAAAATTTCAAAGACATGGATGAATACTGATATAATATATATTACCTGTCAATCTGTAAAGAATGTTTCTGACAATTTCTTTTTCATCAAACTAAGATACTATCTACTCAAAATCTCTGTCACTGATAACATGGTAGTCAGGGTAAAGCACTTACTGACTTGACTAATTTACGAGCATATTCACAATAGGCTCTATCATATATGTCAAGGCATGAGCATTATATTCAGAGGGGTTCTGTCATATCATGTTTTCATCAATGTTAGCCTGATTCTGATATGAGTATACTTTTGCTCGAATAAAGTATGAGCTTGTCCGGAAAATACCCGTTCTTTTGCCACTGTGTGTTTATCACATGAATGATCAAATTGAAACTTACTGACAATTAACTGGTGCCACTCAGCTACATATCGACGTAACCCCCATCAAAATCGACACATTAGTTCCAACAGTGAAGAAGAGAAAAAATACCCTCCCTACAGAAAGTTCCGTTAAGACTCCTTAACCATTCTTGTGCCGCATCCACGTGTTCCTCGTCGTCATCAAATCTCCTTCCGGCAAGGTGGTCGTTGAGGGACCCAAACATATGGACATCAGAAGGTGTCAGATCAGGACTGTGTGGTGGATGTGATGTTTCCTATTTATATTTCTTAAATTAAGCCAATCTTTTGCGACCTTAGCGTGTGTGGCGTCGCATTGTCGTGTTGCAGAATAACGCCCTTCCTGAGACGAACAGGTCTTTTTCGGCGAATGGCTTCTCTGAGTGTGTCCAATGTCTCACAATAGGTGGCAGCATTGCCAGTTAATCCAGGGTGCAAAACATCTAGGACAATGCCTTTTACATCCCAAAACAGTAGCCATGACTTATTTAACCAATTGACCAAGGGTTGACGCTCAATAAATGTTTTGACTGTATGGGAGGATGGGTGTTTCCAAGTCATTGCGCCTTTCTTTGTTTCGGGGGCAGATTGGTGGACCCAGGTTTTGTCTCCCGTGATCATATGATTCAGAAATGTTTCACTGTGTAAGGGTGTCCTCATTTGTGTCACCACCAGATCATACGCTGTCGTTGCTCTCCTCCCTGTATATAAAAATTGAACTACACCTCTAACTTCCAACTTTGACCAATTCTTTAAGGTGGTCGCCATCTTTACCCGGTCATAAAAATACAGCCGGTCACCGAAGAACTTCAAAATTTGTGTTCAGGGAGTGTATTAGTGCAAAAAGCACCTGCAGTTTGTTTATTCAAAAATTAGTATTAGTTCTCGAGATATCGGGAAAGCCCGGTTATTTTCCGGACAAGCCTCGTACGTGGGCCATGTAAAAATGACCTTCTCGATATTTTTAATCATATCTGGATTTCCAGTCGAATCCCAGATTCCTGGAAAAGGCCAACATCATTCTATCCCTAAACAAGGTAAAGATCATTATTTAAATTATAGACCTATAGTTCTGAATAGTTGAATTTACAAGACCATGGGAAGAGTGGTCAACGATCTTCATGTCTGGGTCTTAGAAACCCGAAATAGTTTGGCAAGAGTCCAATGTGGTTTTCGAAAAAAAAATCACAGCACCGTCAACCATCTAGTTCTACTCGAAAGTTGTATTCGCAAGGCTTTAGCACGCAAAAAGCAAGTTCTTGCCATCTTTTTCGACGTTGAAAAAGCTTGCTACACTGCCTGGAGACATGGAATCCTCACATATCTCCGTGATCTCGACTTCCGAGGCAGACTGCTTCTCTTCATAAAAGATTTCCTTTCCGATCGAAATTTTCAAGTTAAAATTAATCAGAAACTTTCTGACCTTTTCTGTCAAGAAGCCGGTGTCATCCAGGGAAGTATTCTTGCAGCTATTCTGTTTAACATGAAACTCAACAACAATGTCAAATCTGTAGTGGCAAATGCCAACATTTCTCTTTTTTGTGGATGACTTTGAAATTCATATTGAAGGCATAGCAACGAGTTTTCAGCGAGGTAAACTGCAGATCGAGGCAACGAACGCGAAGCGTTGAATTGATGTACCGGTAGCTGACACGCTCCCGTCTTGTCGTACTCCACGTGCCTGATTAGCTTTTGTTCTTGTTCTTTTTCTTCCTCTTCCTCCTCATCCTCTTCCTCCTCCTCACCCTCCTGTGTGTTGAAATTTAATTATTATTTTTGGCTATTTCCAGAACTTTCACCTCCATGACGCCCTCAGGTTTTAATTCGTTCAAAATGTACGAATCGGACATTACCTTCATGTCCCCGCATTTCACCATACTATAGATCAAAGAGCTATGGGGAGTGACAGATACGGTGTGACGTCTTTTTCCTCATCAGGTCGCAGATTGTTTTATACCAATGATGTGGACGAATTTTATGTTCCCAGAAAAAAACGTATTAGTTACAATTGGTTTCAGTCCCGAAATTGGTTCCTCGGGACTGGTACCCATTACGATGAGGTATTTTGGAAAATTGTCTTTAGTATAATTTTGTTCCTCCTCCGATTCGGATAAGCTTTTCCTTTGGGAGTTGGTTGAAACAAATAAATCCATGGTAAAGAAGGAGAAGATTCGTTGCCGGGTTACCCACCCGATATCGACTCCCAATCCGGGACAAGGCACTCCACCCGTCCAGGCTTTCGCGGCAATATACGCAAGTTATGAGTTGGGACCTGCACGATTCCAAGGATCTTGTCCTAGTCACCCCAAAAAATGTCCGGGAACAATGCCAATTTACACTGCAGGCCGACATATCCCCCGCTTGACCCTGGCTTTATAAGGAGACTCCCCGATTAGTGCACAGCATGCCACCTGTACACCCCCGTTAAGTTGAAGGTAGAGCCAAAAAGGAAGTGTTGGCGTGACCGACCCGCATCGGCCAGCGGCCTCAGTCCCAAGGATCCCGGAGTCCTACGGCATGGGAAAACCATGCACGGGGAAACATGGCTCCTCATAGTGAGAACTCAAAAGGAGAAAGAGGAGGAGATAAAGACTGGGACGATAGAAGCAGGAAAGACGAGTTGGATAGAAGTCAGAAGCAAGAAAAAAGTGGTTTCTACTTAGTCACCTTTTCCGACATGCTTGGCGAAACCAAGGGAGTGGCTATGACAGCCAAAGAAACCTGCATTTGGCCTATTCTTTCTCTTCTCCTCTGTTGGAGAAGTCCCCGGAAACCACGAGGGGGTAAAAAAGATATTATGGGATTTCAGAAAAAATAATAACAATCACGATAATGTCACCATAAGAAATGAAAAAGTTGAGAGAGTCAGTAAATACAAATACATGGGCGTTAGATCTATATTTGATGAAAACTAGATTGGCAGCAACAAGCTAATAAAGTTCTGAAAAGTGTAAAAAAAAACGAATGTATTTTTTTAGAAAAGTCCACAAAGTAAAAATTAATAGCATTCTTATAAGACTATTTTATCAAACATGCATTAAAAAGGTCCTTGGTTTTTTTTTGGTTCACTGCTTGGAGAGGAAATGTAAAAGAGAAAGAAAAAACCACAAATTGACAGAACTAAAAAAAATGCGGAGAAAATAATGAAAAACATACGATATGACAGTATTGATGACATGCATCAACATCTATGTAAAAACTCCAGAATATAATAAATGGCAATTCCCAACCTCTTCATTAACAAATTAAATGTAGCAATAGAAGCGACCGTCTAAAACAATTGAAAGCTCGCACTGAGAGATACTTCAGATCCTTTTTACCTGTAGCCTTAAGAAAATGTTAATCAATTAATTATTTACTACTTATTCATATAGTGCTAAAATCCATTATACCCTTATTATATGTCAATTTTGAAATTGTTCATATTTTATTCCAAAATATACATGTTCACAAACCTAAGTCTGTCTTTAATCTGTGACATACGATACTATGAATTTTATGAATGCTTTTATGCACACTTTATACGTTTTTTACGATTGACACGCACTGCAATTTCCTTTTATTGGATCAATAAGGTTTGTGAATTGAATTGAATTGAATTGAATGAATTTCACCATGTTAAAAACCCACAAGAAACAAAAATAAAACAAAAAAACCCCATAAAACCTACCGAAAAAATACCAAAGCAAAAATATAAAACGACGACGACAACAACAACAACAGCAACAACAACAACAACAACAACAACAACAACAACAACAACAATAACAACAACAACAGCAGCAACAACAACAAAAAGCATAAAAACCAAAACAAGGACAAGAACAAAAAAAAAATATAAAAAATAACGAAAAGGACATTGAACATTAAAACCTGAGAATGTTAGTGTTAGCATGTAAATCCCGACAATAATAATATGATATTGAAATGACGAAAAAGCACAACAATGCATTTGCATTGTAATTTATTGTCATTAGGTATATTTATTTTCAAAACTGCCTATTGTTAAAGACCAAAACGGCACAGAAAACAAAAACGTTTTTTATCTTTAGAAGTGAGTTCAAGGGCCTTTGATTAATTCAAATTTTTTGGCTTCCAGATTTCTTCATAATTTTCAAATAGAGAGGTGAATTGGGTGTATAAGATACATTGTGAACGGATCCCAACAGAAGATGAATTTGGTGCCTTGCAAGGAAGACGAGCGGCGGTAGGGAATGAACTCCTCATTCAGGTAAATCTGGGGAAAACATATTAATAAAGCCATACATTGCAAGTATTTTAATGCACCATCAAGTCAAGCTTCCTGAGACAAGGAGGCCAGTGTATTCAAGTGTAAGAGCCTGGGACAGCAATAAACTAAGATACCGGCGTTTCCATCAGAATAAGACAGGTGTGGCAAACAGGTCTGTGTTTTAAATTAAATTGACATAGAGGTCTGTTTTTTTTAATAGTAAAAGGCGGTGCGACGAAGAGGCCTGTGTTTTTAAAGTAAAGGCCAGTGACAAAGTGGCCTATGTTTTGAAGTAAAAGGCAGGTGCGGCAAATGAGTTTGTGTTGAAATGTAAATTATGTCGGTGTGACAAAGAGGTCTGTGTTTTAAAGTAATTGTTTAGGGGACAAAGAGGTCTGTATATCCAAGTCAGGATCGTGTGACAAAGAGGTTTGTTTTTCAAGAAAAGGTAGTGAGATAAAAAGGGTCTATCTTTCAAGGTAGTCAGACAAATATGTCTATTATTTCAAGCCAAGTTATAGTGACAAAAGGGTCTGTGTTTTAAAGCAAATGTTTACTTGACAAAGTGGTCTGTATATCCAAGTCAAGATAGTATGACAAAGGTTTGTTTTTTCAAGTCAATGTGGTGTGACAAAGAGGTCTGTGTATCCAAGTCCAGATAGTGTGACAAGGATGTCTATGATTTTAGTTCAAGTTGGTGTGACAAAGAGGTCCGTGCTTTCAAGTCAAGGTAGTGTGACAAAGAGGTATGTGCTTTCAAGTCAAGGTAGCGTGACAAAAGGTCGGTGTTTTGAAGACAAGGAAGAGAGACAAAAGGCCTATTTTATCAAGTAAAGATAGTCAGACCAAGAGGTCTGTTTTTTTTCAAGTCAAGGTAGTGTGACAAATTGGTATATATATATATATGTTTTTAGGTCAAGGTAGTGTGACAAAGGGGTTAGTATTTTCAGGTCTAGGTGGTGAAACAAAGAGGTCTGTGATTTCAAGTCAAGGTAGTAAGAGAAAGAGATCTATCGTTTCAGGTCAAGGTAATATGACAAAGAGATCTATTTTTACAAGTCAAGGTAGTGTGACAGTGAGGCCTGTGTTTTAAAGTCAAGGTAGTTTGACAAAAGAAGTCTGTGTTTTCAAAAACAAGGTAGTCAGACAAAGAGGTCTGTGTTTTCAATTCGAGAAGTGTGGCAAAGAGGTTTGTATTTTCAGTTCTAGGTTGTGAGACAAAGAGGTATGTGATTTCAAGTCAAGGTGGTCAGACAAAGACATCAGTGTTTTCAGATCAAGATAGTGTGACAAAAGTGTCTGTGTTTCAACTCAATGTGAGACAAAATGGTCTGTGTTTACAAGCCAATGTAGTGAGACAAAGACGGCTGTGTTTTCAGGTCAAGTTACTTTGACAAAGAGGTATGGTGTTTGTTTTTTTTTTCAAGTCAAGGTAGTGTGACAAAGACATCTGTGTTTTTTTTTCAAATCAAGGTTATGTGCAAAGAGGTCTAATTATTCAAGTTAAGGTAATGTGACAAAGAGTTCTATTTCTTCAAGTCAAGGTAGTGTGACAACGAGGTCTCTGTTTTCAGGTCAAGGTATTCTGACAAAGAGATTTGAATTTTCAGGACTATGTGGTGAGACAAAGAGGTCTGTAATTTCAAGTCAAGGTAGTAAAAGAATGAGGTCTGTGTTTTCAGGTCAAAGCTATGTGACAAAGATGTATGTGATTTCAAGTCAAAGTAGTGGAACAAAGAGCTTTATGTTTTGACGTAAAGATAGTGTGTCTAAGAGGTCAGTGATTTGAAGTCAAGGTGTTAGGAGAAAGAAGTCTGTGTTTTCATGTCAAGGTAATGTGACAAATAGGTCTGTGTTTTCAAATCAAGTTATTGTGACAAGGATGTATGTGTTTTCAAGTCAAGGTAGTGTGACAAAGAGGTATGTGTTTTCAAATTAAGGTAGTGTGAAAGGAGGTCTGTGTTTTCAAGTCAATGTAGTGTGAAAAAGAGATGTGTGTTTTCATATCAAGGCAATTTGACAAAGAGGTCTGTGTTTTAAAGTCAAGGAAGAGTGGCAAGGAGGTCTGTGATTTAAAATCAATGTAGTAGGAGAAATACGTCCGTGTTTTCATGTCAAGATAATGTGACAAAGAGGTCTTTGACTAGAAATGAAGGTCATGTGACAAAGAGGTTTGTGTTTTCATGTCAAGGTCGTGTGTCAAGGAGGTCTGTGTTTTTAAATCAAGGTAGTGTGACAAGGGGGTCTGTGTTTTCAAGTCAAGGTAGTGTGAGAAGGAGGTCTATGTTTTCAAGTCAAGGTAGGGTGACAAGGTTGTCTGGGTTTTTTTTTTTTTTTTTTTTTTTCAGGTCAAGGTAATGTGACAAGAAAAGTGGTACAAGGAGGTATGTTTTCTAAATCCTGACGACCTGTACTGAGTAGAGGAG
The DNA here is from genome assembly GCA_039654505.1 of Plocamopherus imperialis. Classification (NCBI taxonomy): domain Eukaryota; kingdom Metazoa; phylum Mollusca; class Gastropoda; order Nudibranchia; family Polyceridae; genus Plocamopherus; species Plocamopherus imperialis. The sequence continues at coordinate 546 of JBCHJU010134303.1, read as the reverse complement.
GGAAGTGGATCAAAGGAATTCTTGCCGGGACCATAGGCTGTGATAAAAACTACTGAGGTTTGGACTTTTTTGTCAATTTCAATTGCTCTTGTACAACAGTTTAAATGCCGTACGTCTTTGAAATAATAATAAAAAAAACAATGATAATAATAGTAATAGTAATTATAATGATGATAATAATAATACCTGCAAGACCTTGTTACCAGATGGGAAATAGTTACACCAAAGCAATTTTTAGACGGTTTCGCAGAGTTCGACAAAAGACGAGAGAAATATGAAGTAGCGGTTGACGAAGTACAACAGTATCTGGTCGACGACGAGCTGACGACTGATATTGAAACCGAATATCGCTTCCTTTTGGATTGTCGATCCGTGAAATCAACGGCAGAATCTAAACTAGAGGAGAAACAAGGGCTTATCCACAACATCAGTGGAAATGAAGGAATTATCGGCGAGCAACAAAACAATTTCCATCCTCATTCGGCAAACTTGCCGAAACTCCAAATTCCAAGGTTTTCAGGGGACTACACAGAGTGGCCCTCCTTC
>JBCHJU010134302.1:0-16360 GCA_039654505.1 Plocamopherus imperialis | reverse complement strand
TCTCTCTCTCTCTCTCTCTCTCTCTCTCTCTCTCTCTCTCTCTCTCTCTCTCTCTCTCTCTCTCGCTCTCTCTCTGTGTCTCTCTCTCTGTGTCGTTTTCTCTCTTGTCACTCACCACACTCGTTTAGTCTTCGTTTGCTCTTATCGAGGAGTAGAACTAGTATATACATTTACTATTACAACAATATCCCCTCTTACCACTCTTACAGGAAACAACTGGGGAACTGACCCTGACGGCATTTCCGGGATAGGCAAAGGACAGCAGGAAGAATTCTACGGATGCGCTGACGTCAGAATTCGATAATTTGAGTCTATTTTTGGCATTCACAAGATGGCTGTAGTTTTCTTCATGTCGTTCATTTTTTAAAGATATCAACCCTATTCATTTTAACTTAAAAGAAGGTTGAAACACTGGCCCGACCCATCCTTACAGTCAACTAGGGTACTTAGCAGCAGAAAACGAGAAGCTATGCGGATTAGTTTAACTTATAAATTCTTTTATTACAATTAAATATTATTATGTGACTGAAAAGTATGACCACGGGCTTGTTCTCTTTTGTGAACTGAGATGAATTATTGAATCGAAGGCGCTATTCGAAAACGTTTGTTCAAACGGGCTCACCGCTGTTCGCAGGCGATCTAGGCTTTAGGGATTTCGAGGCACAGTGGCTCAATGCGTTGGGCTTGAGACCAAGGGGTCTTGGGATCCATTCCTCCGAGTGACTATTGTGCATTTTTCCTGAAGCAAGAAAATTTACTCCAATTGTTTCACCTTACTCAGTTGTCAAATGGGTACCTGGCAATAATCTGGTACCGTTGCGCCAAATGGGCTGCACCTTACTTTATGCTCCCAAGGAGGGAGATGAATTTATTGTAAAGCGCTTTGAGGCTGTCTACGACGACTGAAAGCTATATATAAATGCAATCTATATTCATATCTGAAAAGCGCGAAAGAAATATTATTCACATTCCGTTATATATCCGCATTCAGGGATGTCAATAACACTTACTTCTAACACAAACCCTGAAATCGTGATCCAAACCCTAAAGCCCTCACTCCCTTACTCTTACCCTAAAACCCTAACATCCTTACCTAACCCTAAAATCATGAAACCCTTACCCGAACTCTAAAAGCTTGAAACCCTTAACCTAACCCTACAACCATAAAACCCTGAAACCCTTAACCTAATCCAACCCTAAAACCATAAAACACTGAAACCCTTACCCCAAACCCTAAAACCATAAACCCTGACCATTTAAACCTGAAACCATTGACATTACCCTAAACCCTGAAAACTAACCCTAGTCTAAAAACGCTGAAAGCCTTACCCTAACCCCAAACCCCTAAAACCCGAAAACACTTACGCAAACCCTAAAACACTTAAACCTTGACACACTTACCCTAACCCTAAACCCCTAAAACCCGAAAACACTTACGCAAACCCTAAAACACTTAAACCCTGACACCCTTACCTACTTACCTCCCTTCCTATCCGTGACTTGTCCTCTCCGGACGTTGCCGATCATGTATTGCCATCCACGTCTGTCATCGGCTCTTCTTGCATTTTCATTGTTTGTTTCGATTTTGCTTGTTTCTTTTCTGATACTTATTTAGGTAAGTCGTTCGCTGTCTTCATCTGCATCTTACACCATCAATCCTTAGACTTGTAACCACCTTTTCCACGGTGTTATGTCTCATTATATACCCAAAGAATTTCATTTGTCGAGCCCTAACTCTAAAATGATAAACTCCTAAAATTCTAAAACCTTACCCTACATTCAAAGACAACCAATCGAAACATGTTCCATCCTTGCGAATAGCACTGAGTAGCCATATTCTCAAACGTTTGCGAATAGCCACTTTGTTATTGAATTGAATTATGTGCTGTTGCAGCTGTTATGAGTCTTGTCGTCTCAGGAGGAGCAAGAGGATGAGGATGAGGAGTGGGAGAAGAAAGGTCAACGAGAAAGACAGCGAAGAAAAATAAAACCCTTTGTAATAAGAGAAAAAGAGCAACAACAATCAGATAATTGTGTTTATGAAATCCACATTGTCAAAACCACACAGGTGACTCACCGATTATACACAAGATTGTAAGTTCGTTCCTAACAACGACAAAACTATACATATGGATATCTATCAAAGAACGAAGATAGGAATAGGATTACCATTCTCTTAAAAGCAACTAACGCATAAAACAAGATTATCATTTAAGGAATCAAGCAAAAAAAATCATTAACGCATGATCTGCTCCTCAAACATTTACATTGCTGCCCCATATGTAGTATTTACCTAAGAATTTCGTATTATGGAACACATTTTCAAACATCATAAAATAGAGCAAAGGTACTTTAAGCAGAAACTGAAATGTACAACACTTGAGTCAAGGCACTAGATAGACTGTATTCACAAGAATACGCCACCATTGTTAATGCATAAGAAATCCAATGCAACTCCAAACTGAATGTCAAGGATAAATGCTACAAAACCTTTGTAAAACTCATCTTAGAATATGGAGGATGTGTATGGGATCAACATTGTCAAAACCAAATAGATGAATTAGAAAAAGTACAAAAATGCAGCTAGACTTGTTACCAATAACTATAACTATGCAACAGGCAACTCAAAAATAAACATGGATATTCAGTGGATACCCCTCTAAGAACAAAAAGTTAGGAATAAAGTAACTATTCTTTTCAAAGCATTTAATGGAGAAGCAATATTACCACTAGAGGAATTCAATATGAGAAATAGCCACACTAGATCTGGTGCTCAAACATTTACACTGCCCTCATCAAATGTAGATAGCCATTTATTATACTCATAATTATTTCCCTAATACATTCAGATTGTGGAATAAGCTCTCTACCAATGTAAAGTACAGCAAATATACATACGTTTTCAAACAGAAACTTAAATGTACAACGCTAGTATCAAGATAATAAAATAATAAATTACTTTAAGGCGCTTTGGCAAGAATACTCAGTTATCTGACTTTGTCAGCTATTATGAAGACTAAGACTAATGTCGACAAATCATAGTTAAAATCGCTGTCAAGGTGTGAAGATTTAATTCATTCTACGCGACTGATAGACGATGAGAAAAAAGAGTATCCTTAATATCTTGAAGTTATTTTTAAATAAGCATACACTCTTCACTTAAGCTAGAAATGTTGCAACGAGCATGATACAGTTGAGGGCTTTTGCGTGAGAGTTGACGATCTTGTAGCAATGTTCTTGTTACGCCTGGGCTTGTATTCTGAGGAGTATAGGGGCCCAATGACTGAAACGACTGGACAGGAGGTTCAACAGCTGAGTCTTCCTAAACAGAGACAGTTTGAGAGAAAGAACCAGGCAATGCAAGCAGCAAACGTCCAATGGTCAGACACCAGAGTCAGACAGCACCCAGGCGGATTGGGACTCGGCGGACGACGCTGGATGAGTGAATGAGTGATGGGTGCTCAACTTCATTCCCGTCCCCTCTGATCTTTGCCTGTTTTACTTGGATCGGAGTAATGAACTGGTAAATAAGTCTGGGGTAAATGAGTTTGCAAGCGTGTATGACACCAAGATGACTATTTTTTGCCGATAGGTCTGATACTTTCGATTTTAATCACAGATGCTGGTTCTTTTTACATGGACAAAAGCACATGGGCCTCTGAGTTTGTCGTCCTTCTCCGATGAGACAAGGCACTCATTCATCCACCCTACCACATAATGAGGAGACGTAAAATTCGAATAATACTGATTTTAAATTAAGTCTGCACGACGGGGACCAAACCCCCTATCAACCTTGGCTGGGTAGTCGAGTGCCTTAACCACTGAGCTATCCACGATATACTGAGCTACGCAGATACGACCAAAGTCAAAGTGAAAAACCTCATCTTTTTCGCCTGTCACACCAAGGCAATAAATGTTCTGAAAAGACTTAAATCATTTAGCGTCGGCAAATAATACGGCAGGTTATTCACGGTCTAGTTGCTGACGGAAAGTAAAAATCTACCAGATGACCCCCAAAATAGGGTTCGCGAAAAATAGTTATATCTTGGGAAGTAAAGGATCAATCGGTACCAAATTCGAGCACAGATATCTTTGTTGAACCAGAAGATCGATCCTGTAAAAATAATCAGTCGACCCTCACAATGTACATGGTATTGACCAACGCTGTTTTAACATAAAGAACGTACTTTGAATAGAAATCCATCCGTAAAAGAATGCTAAATCTGTGATAGACATTGTGGGATTGATATTCGAAATTAAATCGAAATGTAGAGCTCTTCATTGGACCTCATGGTTCCGTTAACACGGATCTTTAAAAGAAAAACAATCTAAATCAGTGGAAACAGTGGATATAATCAGTTCCTGTCCGTCTTAGGGTCATTCTCTTGATGTGCCCCGTTGCTCTCCTCGTCATTGACTTGGAACATTGAACAAAGAAAACCAAACACAGTTCTTTTGTACAAATCTCTCCTTCTACATACATGACGTGTTTCAAAGCCATGATTTTAGGGTAGCGGCGCCATTGTGTAAGGCGACGATTCACCAGAGATACGTCTTGCTGCTCTTTCTTGTGCCCTTTTCAGACAGTCGATGTTTTCTGTTAGTGTCCGTACCAGACTTTTCTGGCGGACTTAAAAAATTGGCCCAACCATCGTTTTGTAACAGTGGATCTGGTATTTTAGGGCACCTTTTTAGGTTTCGGTAAATGAACGCACTTGTTGTGTTGGCCTTGGCAGTAATCTGATTAGCTATCCCATTTCAGGTTGTTAGATAAATCTTCGTATTTTGCAGATACAGCTTGCTTAAGTGTTTGTGGAGGTGATAAGTAAAATAACATAATTAGTTTTCTGTTGCTTGTTCTTGTTGTAAGATGGTACTTTGGAACGTCTAATTTCATCGCATATTTTTGCTGCCACCCATGCAAATTTTCAAGTCCATTCAAGAGTACTGCAGTCTTGTGGATGAGAAAATACTCTAGCAGATCAATTTGCTATCGTCAAACAAGCAATCATTAGGATTTATATTGTCAAGTGGGTCATGTATGTATATTTAAAAGAGGGCAAGGCTGAGGATGGATCAATGGGGCACTGAAGATGTTTTTGGCCACTGTCAGATTATTCTCCGCATATACTCTCTCGTCTTCGCCTTCCTAGGAACACTGTCATCCATTCCTGTGGATTTCTTTTTTTTTTTGTTTTGTTTGTTGCTGTTTTTTTTTTTTGTAAAAACCTTTTCAATTTGCCCACCCTTGTCTAGTTCTAATGCGATTTCTTGGGTAGTTCATACTAATTGGACTCGCAAAATCTTTGTTATCGGAAGCTGTGCGGGGAGATGAGTTGTACAGCAGCATGTTTCCATATTAACATATTTGGAATTTACCTGGTATGAAGAGACATCTGAAACAGCTTGTGAGGAACAGGTCGATTTATTTGGTGATAATTTGGAGCAGACGTGAGGAGATAAAATCAGACGCTTTTTTCGAGCCCTGTAATACGTTATTAGCTTATCTACGTCCGCCTCAGTGACGGTGATGTCTAACAATGTTGAAAGTTTTGTTCCAATATTAGTTTTCCTTGGGTTTTTAGTTTACTTTAGTGTTTAGCAGCTAGAAGGGAACTAGCCTTTGAATGCTCAAAAATCAAGCTTTGAATTGCATTCATGATATCATACATTTACATCATATAATATGCATAATTATTACAATAAACATATTTTTTTAAAAAATGGCATGATATACTGGGTGCGAAAAAAGAAGAGGATTTTAAGGGGCCATGACTCTCTTCACTTTGTATAGAGCGATGTAAAACTTCACACATATCTTATTTAACTTATTATCAATATGTATATATGTCGATTTAAAACAAAATATAAGCAGCATAATGAAACGCCAGCGATCTTAACAGGCGTACCCAGAAAACCTCATATCACCTCACCTCACCTCAGTCTCCTGACGTCGTAGAGGAGGCATGAGGGACGCTTTCGCTGTTAGCTGTCGCCATCCGGTCCTGTCTTCTTCTTCACGGATAAGGGATGGGCTATTCAACCTGGTCCATTCCTTGATGTTATCCAGCCAGGACTTGTTTTGTCCTTTTTCCCCCAAGTGTTTCCTGGAGGACTGTCTTTGGCAGGGTGTTGTGGTGAGTGACATGGCCGAACCATCCCAGCTTTCTCCCTTTTTACAGTGGTTATGAGGGCTTCTTGCCGACCAGCCATCTGCTTTATTTGTCTCTGGACAAAGTCGTTGGTTTTACGTTCTCTCCAGAATATCCCAAGTAGTCTCCTGTAGCACTTAGTCTCGAATGTCTGTATTTTCTTTGTGGTCTCAGCGGTATATCAACGTTGCGTAAATGACATACATGGCGTTCCTAAAAATTGCACAGCCTGGAACAGCGAGTCGCGGGTTTTAAATTCATTTTCGCTTACAACGCAATGTCTCTTGCACTTTATTTTATCAAAATCTGTTCCGCGAAGCAGAAGTTATACCCAATATAGCGAGGCATCGTAACACCCTAATCGAATGAAATCGCCATGGAGGCCGCCGGGCGGTAGGTCTAAGTAAAAACTTGAAACTTGGCCATTGCAACGACCATGCTTCACTAAAATTGATATAACTTCGGTTTGCGTGAACCAATTTGATTTGGAATTGGTTCAATTGACTCGTTATAAAATTCTCTACAAGATAAATTGCTTTAGTAGCAAAGAAAGGTTAAACCCCGCGACTCGATGTACCTGGCTATGTATTTTTTTAAGAACACTCGTTAAGTAATTTACGCTACGTTGATATGAGGTTTTCTGAGTAGGCCTGTTAAAATCTTTCCGTTTCAATGTGCTGGGATATATTTTGTTTAAAATCGGCATACTTGTTGATAATACGTTGAATAAAGCCTTTATGACGTTTTATATCGCTCGGTACAGAATGGAGAGAGTTATGGTCCTTTGAAGTCCTGCGCATGTTTTCTCGCATACAGTTTAATTTATATATATATATTACATATATATATATATTATGTATATATATTATACATATATACAATATTCATATCTAATAATATACAAAGTATTAATCATAATTGTTCACCAGAATCATACATCGTATCGTAACATTCCTTGTCAATTGAATTTTTAAAGATATCCACGATTCAGAATTATTTTTTGTATTTAAAGCGACCATTCCAAAAATTTACTTTCAAAAATACAAACGAATTCGCTCGAATTGCCGTTTTGTATCTCTCAATGTAAATTTTACATTTGTCACGTCTACTGTTTTTGACATTTTAAATGTAAATAATAAACAAGCGTTCGTTTGCTTTGCCTACAATTTCTTTTCTTATTTATTTTTTATTTTATTTTATTTTTTTTTTTGCTTTGAGTATATCACACCTTCGTCGATTAGAGGTCCAAAGCCCACAGTGCCACACCTCTACAGTTCATGATCTTACACAGAAATGGGGTCTTCTTCGATACGCCTCTTTACGTACGTCTGATATGCTTTTCTGCTCTCGCTTCTTGTTACCCCCTTTTTTTTTTAAGATCTTTACGGTTTTCCCAGTCCATTGGTAAGTTTGGTACTTTAGCTTAAACTTCAGCCCATACTATTTGTTTTTGTCTAGACAGAGTATAGTAAATGCGTGGTAAACCACGATTGGTGGTATTTCTCCGAAGAGGCGTTGGTTAAGACGTGCCTTTAAATCACTTTACTGAAATTAACGTTGATGGGAGTCCTCGGGTCTTCGACTTTGATGGGTTGGGTTTTTTTTTCTTTTGGTTGGTTGAGTTATTACTTATGCTCAATTCATTTTCCTTTATAGCAATGATTATTGGGATTGGGTTTTTTGTTTTTTTCAGGTTGTTGAGCATGCGGGGTGTTTGATATATTATTTTGTTTGCCTTAAGATTGTTGTAATTAATCCCTGATTGGTTGTATTACTTTGAAGATACTTTGTGTTTCATTCACTGCATTGAAATCATCTTTTATAAGAGCACGCGTGTCTTCGAAATTTGATGTCTATTTGTTTGTTTAAGAAAGTAGTTGCTTAGGCTAGTGTATTTCCATTATAGCTCTGATAATTGCTTTTTGTTGACTGGTTTTAGGATGGTGAGCATTAAGGGTGCTTGGTATATTATTTTGTTTGTCTTGAGATTGATAGTGTCGTGGTCACTGAGGCCTCAAAGAGATTTGCATCTAGTGACCAGATTGAGTCGGTTGGGTAGGAAGAGATTCAATATGCGATAGCCCATTGTAGCAATTCCAACCATTTCATTTAGTCCTAGATCACGTGTTTTGCTGATGAATGTGTTGTTTATGGAGAGTGGATTTTGGTGACAAGTACTAATTTATACATTCGTATTTAGCGCGTGTGAAATTTCATTGAAATCAATGACGAATTGCGGAAATTATTTGCTGTTTAGGGGGTACCGAATATTTAACGCTTTTTTATCTTTTCTTTTTTGGAGGGTTGAGTGGGAAGGGGGTGGATGTGTTACTTCATTTTGCTTTGATTTGCTCGGATGTGTTCTGGTTGGGATTTTACTTTTTTTTTTTCGGGGTTGCTTGTTTTGGTTTTGCTGTTGTTGTTGTTCACGGATTTGGGGTGGGTTTTAGTTTAGTTTTGTAATGTTTTCATGCTGTTTTTTTATCTGTTTTGTTTTTGTTGTTTGTTTCTTTCTTGTTTGGGGGGGGGGGGGGGCTGCTCGCTTTTAGCTTTTTCGTTAGGGTTTATTTTCTTAATTTTTTTGTTGTTGTTTGCGCTTTGTTTTGTCTCGTTTCCTTTTGTTTTTCTCTTTGATTTGTTTTTGTTTCTTGTTCGATTTCTTTTCAGAAATTTTGCGAGAATTGTATAAAATGGACGCTTCATGTATTCAGAATTTGACACTTGTACTTTTCAGTGTTGTTGAGCCTTTAAAGGTTCTGTTTATGATCTCATTTATGTTTCGGCCATTTTTGCCAAGAAAGCAGCGGTTGTGTCGTTTATAATATTACAATACAGCCACCCTAGCAAAGGGGCTATGAAGGCTAGTTCGTTAACACTCGGAATACATGCAATGAACTCCCAGACTGCACCGAACTCAAAGGAAAAGCTCTTAATACACCTAGATCTATTTACTCCATTATGGCCAAACGGAATGCACATGAATTTCACAATGTAGCAAGACTCGCAACAATGACGACTGCAACGACAACAACAACCACACGAACAACAACAATACCTGCAATATAAGCCATGCCTTTGATAAATAAATGTTCACTAAAGAAACAAGAATGGGACATTCATTTCTTTCCTATTTCAATTCTTTTATTACAATATATTATGTAAAAGGGTTTTTCAAAACACCAAAATAAAAACAAACAATTTCAGGCCCCTGCTATATCCCTTTGAATTTATAACCGTCAACCCGTGTTGGGACTTCCCTTCAAAGATACAGCTGCAAGAAAAGGTTAATTACAACCTCTGAGGATCCATATGTGAGTCCCCTCCTGCATTATATTTTAGGAAATTTTGACGCCCAACCCCCCAATCCCTCGCCTAATTGAGATCCCCCACATATTAGTTTTTCGCCCGAGAAAAGTTATTTGGATCTCTTTTTATTAACAAGTCCCCCTCTCAATTCCCCACCTCCCCCTCCATCTTATTAATATCGGGCAAATGTGCCTACCCCACTCTCTCTTATCACCCCTCCCCCTCCTTCTGATATTTGGATCGCAAGAGTAACGAAGAAAAAGTAGAACTATAACATAATAGCAAGAATCCAAGTCTTAAAGGTGGCATGTAAATATGCTGCTTTGGACATTCCATCTAACAAGGGCAACACCATATACTATGGTGAAGCTTTCTCAGAAAGAGCCAACATAATATAAGTATCTTTCGCTGTCTAAATATAGTTTGGTCTTCGCGAATTCAAAAGTCATCATTACAAATATTTTAGTGAGCCAATTTTACGTGTTAGATTTAGGCGCCTTGTCCACAGCGTTGCTCTTATCGAATACGAACATCAGCACATCCGTAGAACTCTTCTTGTTCCCCCTTTCCGATGCCGGAAGTACCATCAGGGTCTACTCCCCAGCTGTTGGCTGATAAGGAAGATCAATGATGGGGCATTAGCTTTGACACGAGTAAAACAACTTGGCTTGTCCAGAGGTCTTAAACTTCAGAATACATCGAAGAGGTAGAAGAGAGAGAGCAGATCAAGAAGAAATGAAGAAGAAGAATAGCAACAACAAAAACATGCACAAGAATCAGAATCAGAATCAGAATAAAGTAATTGTCTCAAACAGAGAACTGTTGTTTGATCCTGGATAAGGCATGCAAAATATATATTACACAAATGTCGACATACAAAATATAGCACATACAACATATTCGATTATACATTGTCATACATTTGTTGAACAAGAGGCATGTAATCAATAGTATAGTCACTTATAAAAACCAAAAACCAAAACCAAAACAGGACATTCATTCATATGATATTCTAATGACACGGATAATTTAAGAGTCCCTGTGGTGCTTTTGTTGCAGGAGTCGAATAGAGGAGGGGATGAAAGAATTTTGCTATCTGTCTGTTCTTGCTTTTTTGGAGAGAAGTCTTTATCTGCGTGTCGATTTAATGTATTCTGAATCTAATGGATGGTTTGCGTCTTCCAAAATCATGTTTGCTTTCTTTGAGGTTGAAGCATTTTATCATTATTCTGTTGAGTTGTTGTTTTTTTGTGTTTTTTTAATATGAGACATATTCAAATCTCCACCATAACATGTGATGCCGAAAGAGATAAGGCTTTGTATGGCTGAGCTATAGAAAATAATCATTATCTTTTTATCTACTGTGAACGATTTTAGTTTTCGGGGGAAACATAGACTTTGATTTGCCTTCCTTGTAGTAACAAGGAAGAGGAAGAGCAAGACAAGAAGAAGAAGATCACTGAGTAGAATAAGATGGATTAGAAAAGGACAACATGGATAACAGGAAAAGCAAGATTAGAAGAAGAAAAGACAAGAAGAACAAGAACAAGAAAAATAACAAGAGAAACAAAATATCAGAAGATCAAAGAGAAGGACAAGAAGAAGAAAAACAAGAAAATGATCAAAACGAAGACCAATACGAACAACTTTGGAATTGGACCCGAAAAATGTCAAGTACAAAGTAAGTTCTCAAAATAACAATTAAAAAGATACTTATAGAATCAAACTATAATCTACCCAAATAAACACTGAAAACTACATAGAATACTAGAGGTGGTATTACAGATACTTATCTAAAATGGAAAACCAACACCATTCAATATGTAGGAAAGCAAATAGTCTATTTGCATTCTTAAAAGTAACATCAATGACTGCAGCTGCTCACAACATGTCAAGGGTAAAAGCTACAAAAACTTTGTAAAACCAATCTTAGAATATTGAGGATGTGTATGAGAATCAAATAGATGAGTCAGAGAAAGTTTTCTAACTAATATCCACAACTATACAATATACAACACAATAATTAACATAACCCTCATAAAACAAAGAGAAGACGGAGAGGGGGAGGAGAAAGTGATGGAAATGATGCTATGATTGTTGTTGTTTGTTGTTGTTGTTGTTTTTGTCTTGTTATTGTTGTTATTATTATTCTTATCCTTATATCATTATCATTATTGCTGTTGTTGTTGCTATTATTGTTGTTGTTGATATTGTTGTTGTTGTTTCTGCTGTTGTAGCCTAGGAAGGGGGTGAAAAAGAAGTCGGCAGAGTGTGGCAACAGAAGAACAAAAGACGTAGAGATCATATTCCTTTCCTAAACTAATTACAAGTAAAATGTGTAATTCCATTACCTGTGTGGTAGTGCCACTGAAGGAGGCAATGGTTGCAGGTCAGTCCCCTGGGAAGCCGGACCCTGTATTTGATCTGCCCACGCATTTTGGCAGCAATCGGGTACCTGGTTCCAGAGCCACTGGCCAGTTGAAGGACATTTTGGTCAAGACAGCCCTGACTGACCTCCTGATCATCCCTCGTGTACTTGCAGATCTTGATTTGAAAGTAGCCTGAATTGGGTATTCAAAAATTGGAATGTCTTATGATTGGGTTGAGGGGAGGGTGAGATGGAAATACAGTGCACTCCACTTAACACGACCTCGGTTAGCATGACACTCCGGATACGGTGACCATTGTTTTGAGTCCCGTCCAACTTTCCTCTTTTTCTTTGTTAGAAAACCTCAGTTAAGATGACATGCCGACTCCGGTTACCGCGACCAAATTCCCCGTGCGCATAACTTTTTTTCGCCCAATTTGTTGGTTTTTCGACGCTATCTGGGGCATTCAATACTGATACCATACAACATCACTATTTATTAGGCCCAGATCTTGTATAAAGCGTTGCTTGGACATAAAATGTGGATACGATTGGAAAGTTGGAGGGGGAAGGGAGGAGGTTCAGATCAGATAAGGGGAGAGGCAAAGGATTGGCCATCCATGCGACCTGTGAATTCGTGGCGCGACAAGGCAAGCCTATAAATTGCAACCTTCAGTTAGCTTCGCCCACACTACAGTACAATATTGTACTAGGCCTACGCACAATGTTCAAGACTAAAACACACACCGTTGCATTGCTGGACCCAGTGAGTGTCAATCGAAGTGAACCTACAGCTGGCCCAACACACGAATGAATGTCTCATTTACTGTGGTCTTGTTGCAACTAAATTCAGTTTGAGGAGAGCGGTAGGGGAGGAGTAATGTGTGTTTCTTTCCATCTGGCAGGGGTGTGACGAAAGATAACACGGAGGTGTGAGGACCTGGCATGATACATGTAGTATTGATAGTCTGCGTGTCCGAGAGGGTCAGCGGATAATAACATTTGGTCGACAATCTTCAAATACAATTACTACCGGTATCGGTACACTAGACCTACCCTAAATTTGCTTCATACATGTACTGTCACATTGCTATGATTGCTAATGGACGCCAATCAACAGCCTACAAACAGTATGAATGATTATTTCGCTCAGGCCTTTGTCATTATTCAGCTTTTGCTTCTACTTCTATGCAGTTGAATTTTAAATATTCACACCTTTCCCTGATACCTTTTTCGGATCAAATATAAACTAATATAGCAAGCGAAATGCAACATAGGTGATTCAAATTCAACATAGTTAGCTCAGATGTTGTAAAAGAGCACCAAATTCATTATTTGCAAGTTTTTGACCTTTGGATTTTCTATTGAAGAATTTAGACTTTCTGAGTTGATAGTTGGCCGAAAAATATGTATGTATTATGACCTAGCTGTGCTTGTCTACAGGTTTGTAAAAACATATTATACGGCCTATTATTTATAGTGGCTTCCGTTTCGTTAGATTTTGATGGCTAGATTTAGATCTTGATCTTGATTTTAGAGTTGGATCTAAACATAGACATTTAATTGTTACAGAGGCGTCCGTTTAGCTGGATAGCTATATCCAATCTAGACCTAGAATTTATATCTAGACGACGTTTGATCTAGATTTCAAGGAAATGATATCTCGACCTAGATATTCATAAAGAGGTAGATCTAGATTTAAATAAGAAATAGATGCAGGCATCAATAGATATAAAACAAGACGCCTTCCTAAGAGGAAGTGGCTAAACCTGGATAATCATAATCTAGTCTTTCCATTAAAGGGGCTCTTGCCTATTCTTCATGGCGTTGATCATCGCATATTTATACATTGCAACGATGACATTTTAAATGAACTCCTCTCTCAGATCTAAATGATCTTTCAGGTAATGCCCAATTTCTGACGAGTCAATGAAGTAAGCTCCATGCAAAATGTGGAGCCTCTAGAGCATGTGGTTTGTTCGGTACCTCGTGACGAAGGTGTTGAGTTGCTCAAGTGCATATGTAGATAAAATAAACTTTGGGTCATTCACTGCTATAATATTATGATCATGGATAGAACTCCCTCTTTGTGTGCTGAGCACAAGGGCATATTTTAAAGAAGGGGTATTCGACGTGGACTCACCTTTGTGGTTAGCTGTGAGGTCCACATTTACATCAATTGTTTGACCACGTCTGTACGTCCTGACAATGGTACCAGTGGCGTATTTGCCTCCAACCTGATGAGGCCAGGGACCGTCATATGGGTCGCCACACACGCCACACTTGTAGCCTTGTTGCCTCTGATGCTGTACAACAACAATCAGTCAATCGATCAATTAAGCAATTAATCCATACTTCAATTAAGCGCTAGAAATAGACATGCATGAAAATAGCACTTACATACTATTGAAAAATACAATTGCTAGGACGTATCCATACAGCTATAAGCTCTGTGATTTATTTTTTTAAGTCATGATGCAATTTTAGTATTATGCAATCAGGTACTTCAACTAGACAGTCCATTAACACATATTCTACAACGGAATCCCATTGAAGATTAATAATATATTTTTCCGTTTTCCACCAAGATGTATTCAATGGAGCTGCCTTAATCGTAGACGTCTTGGGTCCAAATCACACAGCTTAAGCTAAGCCAAGCCGTAACGTGCCAAGCCGTCCCGAGCGGTTTGTCAACATGAAGATGCATACAACCCATTAAACATTATAATTTTGTTCCTCCGTCCAACGTACAGCTACTTTTTCTTTTCTTTTCAGATTTGGATGATAGAAAAGTACCGAACATGTTTCCATTTGCAGGCTTCTTTAAATATTATAGCATTTTCAAAAAGACTAGGTCCGTGTCCTAAGGTAGATAATCCATGCAACAATGCCAAAATGAGAAAAGAGAAAAAACGATAATATAACATCACTTCACTATCCACTTAAAGAAATTTGAGATAAGGAACGCTCACCTTAAATGTGGAAGTTTGTTTAAGTTTTCTGTTCTTTTTGTGTGATTTTTTTTTAGTTGTTTTGGGTTTTTTTAGTTTGTTGTTGCTTTTTTGTTGTTTTCTGTTGTGTTAGTTATTTGTTTGTTTTGTTTGGGGTTTTTTGTTTTGCTTTTTTATTTTTTTTGTTTTGGTTTTTTGTGTTTGTTTGTTGTTTTGTGTGTGTGTGTGTGTGTGTGTGTGTGTGTGTGTGTGTGTGTGGTTGGAAGGTTGTCTTTTATGTTGTTATTGTTGTTGTTGTTGTTTTGTTTTGCTTTTTTTTACCAATATCAATGAATCATATTACGATAGTATATTTAGGCGGAGAATTTGCGACAAATTAAGAAAAAAATGGATGCTTAGTTTGATAGAATTACAATATTGAAAAATGGTTTAAATGATATAAATATTACGTCATGATGCTGACACTCACTGTGAACTGTGCATGTATAAGATCATTCATGGCATAGACAATGGCGATTAAAATTAATTTTTTTTTCAAATATTCGCAGATAAATTTTACTCGCGGTGATAGATGTAATATTTATCTCCGGCGTTTCTACTACTGTAAGGCCTAATTGTTTTGTTTCTAGAAAGGTAGATATTTAGAATAAATTAAAGTTCGAAACGAAGGATTCCAATCTCTATAGATAGGGAGCTCCATGACCAGATGTGTGTATTTGATGAATAGCTTTATTGTATTAAGTCAACTATTTCACTGAATGTTTGATTCATTCTTTCTTTAAACATGTTAATTAATTGCAGAATGTTTGCTTGTTTTGTTTTTGAACGTCTATCCATATGAGGCATGTAAAGAACATATGAGCCTGTAAATGTATTATATGGTATGATACAAAAAAGCAGTCCTTTCAAAGCCTTTCGTCTTATCCCGGTTTCCGTAGCATGAACCGGACAGTGACCAGATTACTGTCACTTTTTGAATGGGATGCTAGTCTATTGCAGAATACTTTCCCAGCCGTAGCTGTACCCATTATCACCTGGGTCGCGTGAAGCACCAGGGGGTAAATTTTCTTTCTCTTACTTACTTCTAGTCCACCACAAAACAGCTGGTTGTCCTGGTAATCGGCAGGTGTGGGGAAACCTTGTCTCCAGGCACTGGCCCGGCTTGGGGGATCGAGTAGTCGCCCGTGGCCAGCCACCGGAAATGCGTAGAAGCAGACCACGCCCACCAGGGCCAAGGTGAGTAGTGTGAATTTCTCCATGATGTGCAATGCTATGCTTTATACGTTCAACTGTTCATGGATTAAAAAACGAACAAATAAATTCACTATCTTTAAAGAACTTCGCTCAAGAAAAAAATACTCCAGATTTGTTGCTCACAATTTACATCCCCGTCTTTAAATATGTAGGGATTTATTTGTATTCATAATTCCTTAATACACGAAGATTGTTAAATTAAGTCCTCGTCACAATGGTAAAATACAGTGAAGATTCTGCAGATTAAAAGCAGACTGTTTAAATTATTGTATTAACGATGGAGCGTTAACCCCATCCCAACGACGCGGCGTTATTACTCTTATTCATAA
>JBCHJU010134080.1:0-10399 GCA_039654505.1 Plocamopherus imperialis | reverse complement strand
TCATAAGCTTTGTTTTGTGTGCTTTAGAAAGGGTCACATTGCTAAGAAATGCTTTTCTAATTGCAAAATTTGCAAAATAGACACAATGCTCTGTTTTTTTGACAATCAAACTAATAAGGCTAATCATCACACAGAAAAGGGTATAAATGAAATCAGTCCCAATTCCGATTCGGGAGTTACCGGTGCCAATGTGACCTTTTGTAAAAGCAAATCTATTGGTTTGAACACTGTTTGTTAAAACTTTCTGGCCAGCCCGTCGTTGGTGGCCATCCTTGACCAGTCCATCCCATACCCTCGACCCATATCAATCCTCGCCTCACTGTTGAGAACAAAGGAGTATCTTGTTTCTCCACTTTTACGACCACTAGGATGAGTCGAGAGTAGGGGAAGGAGACGGACAGTGAAGCTTTAGTTTAGAACTGAATTAGATTTGGAAGGGAGAGGAAGACTTATACGGCTTTTTCTTATGTCTTGTTTATTTTCGTTGTATTAAATATTAAAAGCACAATAAAGGACTCAGACTTGTTTCATTCATGTTTACCTGTATGAATGTTTGTCTGTGATTTGGACCCCCTTTTTACATGGTGCCGAAACAAGGGAACTTTGGAAATTTGGAATTTCAGTCTAATCAAACGGATGAATAGAAATCTATGAGTGTAGATGATTTCTGTTCAACAGGGATTTATCCAAGACAGGATAAATTATTTCTATTTTCTGGACTTATCCATGACAGGATAGGTTAAATGCACTATTGTGCTTTTTAATACGGATTCATCCATGACAGGATAATTAATGCAACGAATGGATAAAAGTGATTTCTATTTCAACGGACTGCGGTAAGACACAATTAATCTAGGCCTACAACATTTAACTCGAACTATCCAAGACAGGATACAGACTCTTTAGATATGGATCTTTTAGAGAAAAAAAAGAAGAATAGAACTGCAGCTAAGATCAGATTAACCTCAGCAGCAAACAAACTTAAAGATATTGTAGGTAATGTGTCAGCAAAGCACGAGATTGTGCAAGGCATCGACAACTTTGAAAGCAGACTTCGTCTATACGATGAGGCACAAGCAGCAGTGGAAGAGCTGATTTGTGCAGAGGACGTTGTGGCCGACACAGAACAATCTGAACTATTCAGAGAGGAACGAATTTATTCTTATGTCAAGGCAAAGGAATTTCTTGAATCCACGATCTCCATCACGGAGAAAGATGAACCGATTACCAGTATATCACGTACTCCTAATATTCATCAGGCAAAATTACCAACGATAGAATTGCCAAAATTCAGTGGTGACCACACCCAATGGCAGTCATTCTGGGATCAGTTTACTGCCATTGTACATGTCTCTGATATACCGGCGGTAAGCAAGTTTACCTATCTGCAATCCCTTCTCAAGGGCGATGCACTATCTGCGATCAACGGGTTGGCCTTGACAGAGGCTAACTATGACACAGCCAGGAATATACTGGAGAATCGGTTCGGGAAAAAGGAACGAATAGTGTTCAGTCATCTGCAACAATTGCTGAACTTATCGATCACAGGTAGATCCACGAGTGATCTATGGACCCTCTACGACAAACTACAAACCCATGTGCGTAGTTTAGAAACCATGGGCATCACAGGGGACAAGTATGGGGTCATCTTAACTCCACTTGTTCTTCATATTCTTCCGGAGAATATTCGACTCGAATGGGCAAGGCTCGGCGATGGAAGGGAGAGTGACCTCGAGGCTCTCCTGTCGTTTCTGCAAACAGAGATATCAACACGGGAGCGTTCACAAACCTTCCGTAGTGAGCACTCCTCACCCAGGGGTGATCACAAGGCAGGGGGCAGATATGCAACCACTTCTGCTCTACATTCTAAAGGCAAGGATAGAACGCCTGAAGGAGACAAGGTTTTTTGCAATGTTTGTTGCAAAGGCCATGTCACAAGCAAGTGTTTTTCATGGGATAGGTTGGATTTAGAGGGCCGCAAATCCCAGTGTTTCAAAAAAGGATTATGTTTCTTATGTTTAGGCATCCACAAGATCAGAGAGTGTAGATCACACAGCAAATGCAAATTGTGTTCTGGAAAACATCATTCCTTACTGTGTAACAAGATTTTCAATTCTGACTCTCGGATTATTAATGAAGCTGATGGCGAAACACAGCCTAAGCCTAACGCTAGTGCTTCCTTTCAAGTTCGTACAAATACAAAGAACATTGATTGTCCCACTAAGTGTACAATGCTGCAGACAGCACAAGTAACTGTTTTAAGTGAAAACGGAGGCAAACACATGACGGTGAATTTACTCTTTGACAGTGGCTCGGATAGGAGCTATATTTCTTCTGCTTGTGCTTATAGATTAGGTTTGAGAACCATCGGAAAAGAAAACATTTCTGTAGCTCTCTTTGGACAGGCAAAGCCAAATAACCCCAAACTTAGAAATAAGTTTAAATTGAATTTGCTTAGCACAACTTTTGAAAAGGAAGAAATGATTGTCACTGAATCACCATCGATCTGTGCCCCTATTCGCAGGCCAAAATTGCCTCAAGATATTGTTGATAAATTGAAAAGGGAGGGTCTCACATTGGCCACAGGATCGTTGATGGACAGTGACAGTCGTGATCTAATCATTGACGTTCTTGTTGGTTTAGATTATTTTTGGCAATTTGTGAAACCAAATACTTGCCGTGTTGCGGAACATTTGTCTGCACAGGAGACTAAATTTGGGTGGATTTTATCTGGTTCTTGGGAACAAAAAGGTGAAAATAGTGAACAAAGGAACTTTTTGAATCATCAGTTCCTGTGTGTGACAGACGTTCCGGACCATTATTGCCACAACTTTTGGGACTTAGAGGTTATTGGAATAGAAGGCAGTATAAACAAAGGGGAAGATCAGCTTGAGGCTGAGACCAAGATTTTAGACGATTTCAACAATTCAGTCACATTTGAAAGTGGACGATATGTAGTTCATTTGCCTTGGAAATCGGGACAAAGGGATAAGCTTGTTGAAAACAAGTCAATGGCAATAAAGAGGTCTGAAAATTTAACAAAAAGGTTGGGTAGAGACCCAAAATTAGAGACTGGATACAATGCTGTTATCCAGGAGTTAGAAGAAAAGGGTATTATTCATGAAGTTTCTTTAGGAGATAGTGAAGGTGAAAACCCAGTCTTCTATTTACCCCATAGACCAGTTGTTCGGGAGGCCAGTGAAACAACTAAGATTAGACCAGTATTTGATGCTTCTGTTAAGGGTTTGAATGGGGTATCCTTGAATGATTGCATGGAAACAGGACCAAATCTCATTCCAAGTTTGATTGAAATTCTAATGCGATTCCGCAGATGGAGGTATGGGTTAACATCTGACATCACGAAAGCCTTTCTACAAATCAAGGTCGCAAAGGAAGACCAAGATGTGCATAGATTTATTTGGGATGTAAATGGTCAGAGAAGAGTAATGAGATTTGATCGTGTGATCTTCGGCAATGCATGTAGTCCTTTTCTCTTGAATGCAACTATCAAATATCATTTGAATAGTTTTACTAAATCAAGGACAGTGAGTGAACTCACAGAGAATTTATATGTTGATGACTGGTTGTCTGGGGCAGACACGGAAGAAGAAATTGAGAATATGATCACTTCGGCAAGTGAAATTATGAACGGGGGCAGTTTCCCTTTAAGCAAATGGGGCTCAAATTCTTCAGCCGTGACGCAGAATAATAGCAAAGGGTTTGAGAACAACAACTATGCAGAGATTTGTCCATCCCTTAAGATACTGGGCATGTATTGGGAAACTAATGAAGATTATTTTTATTTTAAGGCCGACCCAATCATGCTGGAAGGTGTTCAATACACCAAGCGCTTGGTTCTAAGCTTCGTAGCTAGAATTTATGATCCTTTGGGATTTTTGAACCCATTTACCGTCATGGTAAAAATTCTATTTCAAGATCTGTGGCGTTTAGGACTGGAATGGGACCATCCTTTACCTACAGAATTACAAGACAAAATGACTACTTGGGCAAATGGATTTAGGGACATCAGTAAATGGAAGATTCCTAGATGTCTATCGGTTCAGTCTTGGGAAGGTAGTAGCAATATGCGACTCCTTTGTTTTTCGGACGCATCTGAAAGGGCTTTTGGATCTTGTGTGTATCTGGAATTGTTTGAGAATGGATCAAAGAAGGTGTCTTTGGTTGCATCAAGGGTCCGTGTGGCCCCTTTAAAGAAAATAACATTGCCTAGATTGGAATTGTTAGGGGCTTTGTTAGCTGCTCGATTGATTTGTTTTGTCAAAACAGCTTTGAAATTACCTGTTGACCTTCCCTATTTATGTTTCACTGATTCCACAATTGTACTTCACTGGATCAAGGCAGATCCATTTCGATGGAAACAATTTGTAAGGAACAGGGTAGCTGAAATTCATACATTGACGAGCCCATCCAATTGGAAACATATTCCAGGAAAAGAAAATCCTGCGGATTTGTTAACTCGTGGCGTTTGCGCTTGGGAACTCGCAAACTCCACCGAATGGCTGCAAGGTCCGGCTGATCTGGAAGCTTTGGATTCGAACCCAAAGGAAGAACCAAATGAAGAAACTATCTTATCAGAAAGGGTGAAGAAAAGTGGTCCTGCTTTATTCAGTGTGCAAGACCCCCTCCCAAAGATAGATTTTAAGAGACACAGCCATTTTTGTAAAGCTGTAAAGGTGATGGGTTGGGTTTTGAGATTCATTAACAATCTGAGAGTGAAGTCCTCCACTCATGAAAGGCGAAACAAGGCAAAAAGCTTTACATTTGATGAGTTTCAAAAGGCAAAGATATGTCTTTTCAAAATCATTCAGAGAGAAAGTTTTGAAAAAGAAATTGAGCGTCTCACTGAAAACAAAATGATAACTAAAGCATCGCCTCTCTTCAAAATGTCCCCCTTTCTAGATGAAAATGGTTTACTGAGAATGGGTGGGAGGCTTCACATGTCCGAAAACTACACTTTGAATGAAAAGCACCCCATTTTATTGCCTAAATGTCATGTTACATTGTTGTTGGTAAGATTTCAACATAACTTGTTGAAACATGCTGGTGTTTCTACTTTACTCACTTGCTTGAGAAACAATTACTGGATTTTTGGACTAAGGGTTCTATGTAAGAAAGTGTGCCGTGAGTGCGTTTTGTGTCAGAGACATGATGCAAGAGCATGTGACCAGGTGATTGCACCTTTACCTTATGATAGAATCAGCAGATCACTACCATTTTCTGTTGTTGGCATGGACCATGCTGGTCCTGTTTACTGCTTAGACACAGGTGGGAAGAAACATTACATTTTGTTATTCACTTGTGGGGTCATTAGGGCAGTACACCTTGAATTGGTACATTCTCTATCCCTTAAAGATTTCATGCTAGCCTTTAGGAAATTTTGTGCTAGGAGAGGGCTCCCATCAGTAATTTATTCTGATAATGCCAAAACATTTGAGGCAGCAAATAATCTTTTGAAGCATTTTGGGCCCTCTGCGCCCTTGTGGAAATTCAGTATCCCTTTAGCTCCATGGTATGGGGGTTGGTGGGAAAGATTGGTAAGATCCACCAAATCTGCATTGAGAAAATCAATTGGGAGGGAGCTAATTGACAGGTCTGAACTTGAAACTGTATTATTTGAAATTGAAGCATGTTTGAATTCTAGGCCTTTGACTTATGTTGAGGAACATGAAGGGCCATTGACACCTTCTCATTTTCTGTTAGGCAGAAGTTCACCATTCAACAGCGTTCAAGCTGATAACATTCCACAAAACACAAGGGACTTTTGTTTTGTTGAAAAGGAGCATAGGTCTGCGCTGGAGAAATTTTGGCGCATATGGAATGAAGACTATATCAGAAATCTTCCTTCCCTTGGAAATGGTAGGAGTAAAGTTGATCTTCGTGTCGGATCAATTGTCCTCATAAAAGAGGAGGGTAAACCTAGAATGAAATGGCCCTTGGGAAAGGTCACCAAAGTAATTCACAGCAAAGATGGTTTAGTGAGGGCAGTCGGTTTGAAGACTGAAAAGGGCGAATTGGTAAGGGCAGTTCAAAAGCTGCATAAACTTGAGGTTATGGAGGCTAGCACCGATCGAACCCCAGACGAAAATGTTGTGTCAACAAGATCTGGAAGAGTGGTCAAGCCCGCTCAGAGATTTTAAACTTTTACTTTATGAATTCACATATTATTGTTACTATGATTTCGCATTGAATGCATGTGCAGCATTGGTAGCACTATAATTGTTTGGATGTTCATGATTATTTCATTTTCATTGAATTATTAATTGACTGTGTGTGGTTTCTTGATTTGATTATTTGCATTTATTTCTCATCAAGAAATGTTGAATTTTAGATTTACTGTTTCTTGGACTTAACAATCTTATTTGGAATGAGCGCGTTTGAATCGCCCATTCGGGGGGGAGTGTTAAAACTTTCTGGCCAGCCCGTCGTTGGTGGCCATCCTTGACCAGTCCATCCCCTACCCTCGACTGATATCAATCCTCGCCTCACTGTTGAGAACAAAGGAGTATCTTGTTTCTCCACTTTTACGACCACTAGGATGGGTCGAGAGTAGGGGAAGGAGACGGACAGTGAAGCTTTCGGGCAGAACTGATTTAGATTTGGAAGGGAGAGGAAGACTTATACGGCTTCTTCTTATATCTTATTTTCGTTGTATTAAATATTAAAAGCACAATAAAGGACTCAGACTTGTTTCATTCATGTTTACCTGTATGAAAGTATGTCTGTGATTTGGACCCCCCTTTTTTAACACTTAACACGGTTTGACTCTTTGACAACAATTTGCCGATATATCGGGAAGAGCACATGCCCATGCCAATGATTGATTCTCTTGGTCCTCAAAGAGTTAAGGGCCCGTGTTATTTTCTCGTTGTTTAACGTCGTTGGTACATTTGTGACTGGCGCCAACGGGGCATGTTGAATTTGTGTCCAAGCAAAATGGAAAAACAGCTGAAGCTGTGAGGTGAAAGCCGCTGAACTGAATTGCGTTAAATTGGCTGTTGTACTTTGTTCTGTCAGTGGTTACTTAGATTTAACTCTGTGACTACAATGTGTCCATATACCGGGATGACACGACCACATTCAGCGGCATGCTCGTGCTGATGTATCGGCTTTAAGCAGTCAAAGAGTTAATAAACTTTGAATTTGTTGTTCTTGCACAAGAAAGATTCCACGGTTGGAAATGAAAAGACAAATAAACCCGACACATACATGTACAAACAAAACTGAATTGCTTTAAATTCAAATGTACTGTTTTACCTTGCTATAAAACTAACAGGGGAGGATTGTCATAAACTTTGAATTGTTATTTCACAAGAAAGTTGCAACGATAAGAAAAATAAAATGACAGAAAAACTAACAAACAAAATATAATTGTACATGTACTCGTAATAGAAAAATCAACTCACTTTATTGTAGTTCCTGTCCAATTTCGAATCATGGATTAGCATCTTATAGAAGGGAGACACTTTCGGACTCTGCAGGCAACTCAAAACAATTTAAAGAAAATAAGTCCGAGTCTATTTTTATTAACAACAACAACAACAACAACAACAACAACAACAACAACAACAACAACAACAACAACAACAACAACAACAACAACAACACCTTTAAATTCTCTAAGTTTACAGTCTATAATTTATGTAAATGATGCTTCATCAACCAAATGGTCCTTTACCTGTTTTGAGTTGTGTGTGTATCATGAAGCGTGAAGGTACCTCAATGACGACACGGTGAAAAATCTGTCGCTTTATGTTTTGACCGTCTGACGTGACGACTACCGGTACACATTTCCACCATGACCAGGTGAACGTTCAGATGCTCGTAGTGGTGATGGCCACATCCATAAGCTATAGTCTGTGTCATCAGTTTTTGTGGACGAAAAAAATTAATTTCTCGAATCATGTTCAAAGTACAGTGTTAATTTTATTTATTTATTTTTTTTTTTTTTGCACGACGCTTAGGAACAATTAGATCTAGTGTTAACTGGGAATATATTTTCCTCTTGTCCAGTACTTACAAAAATGGCCCTTCACTCGTGCAAATTTGTGCTTTTTTAGCAATGATCATGGGATTCAGACTACATATTTTTAATGTGGGCTTATCTTAGTGCATTGTCCCAAAGTTTTAATGTGGACTTAACCTAAGTGTATTGCCTCAGAGTTTTAATGTGGGTTTAACCTTAGTGCATTGCCTCAAAGTTTTAATGTGGGCTTAACCTTAGTGTATTGTCTCAAAGTTTTAATGTGGGCTTAACCTTAGTGTATTGCCTCAAAGTTTTAATGTGGGCTTAACCTTAGTGTATTGTCTCAAAATTTTAACGTGGGCTTAACCATAGTGCATTGCCTCAAAGTTTTAATGTGGGCTTAACCTTAGTGTATTGTCTCAAAGTTTTAATCACTCTAACAAATGCCCCCCCCCCCAAACAAAAAACAAACACAAAAAAAGAGGAAGTGGAATATCTGCTAAAAGATGGACAGATAACATCAAGAGATGGATGGGAATGACTGCGGTAGAAGTTTGAAGAATGACTCAGCATCGTTACAACTATAGATGGACGGGGAGGAAAGCGACTACACGATATCGACAAGTTACGTTCAATTTCCCTAATTCATGCTGATTGTGGAATAAACTCCTTACCAATGCAAAGTACAGTAAAGAAACAGAAGTTTTCAAACAGAAACTTAAATGTACAGCACTTATATCAAAATACCAGAGTAATAAAGCACTTAAGGCGCGTTGACAAGAATACTGAGCTATGTCAGTTTTTCAACTATTATGAAGACTAAGACTACTCGATAATGATGATGATGATGATGATGATGATGATGATGATGATGATGATGATGATGATGATGATCATGATGGTGGTGGTGGTGGTGGTGGTGTTGCCTTTGTGGTGAATTTAGGGTATCGATGTCTTTTATCCGTGGTTTACTTTTCATTTACGTTATCATGGTTGACTGGCCTTTTCAGCCTTAATGCGTACGGACAAGGTACCCTACCTGACAAAGATTAAACGACTTTCGGAGGGGTCTTGATAAAAAGAAAAATGTATAAGGGTGTAGGGGGGGGGAGGAGCATTGTGATTACAGATTGGAGTGGGATTAAAATTATGTTAGGGCACCGTACACAGAACAGCAGAAGGGTTTACATTACTTGCCTCAATTTTATCTCTGAGTATAAATACCGAGGGTATGCCTTAGCCATTCACACTTTCTCGTGAAAAAAGTAACCGTACATTTATACCCATAATACAATGATGTAGTCGTGTCCGATAACTCATTCATGGCAACTGGCGAAAAAGGGGGGATAACCTCGGCCAGGGTCTATTATTAACCTCATCTTCGTCGGTCTGCTTCTACTACTACCACTCACTACAACTTTGTTCTTTCTGTCTTTCTTGCCTTCTTCTTCTCTCTTTTTTTTTCTTTCTTCCACTCTTTCTTTATTCGTCTGATTTTCAGTGGATGGCATGGCGCCTAGAATGTAAAGAAAAAAACAAAAAAAAAAACCACCTGATAAGAAAAGAAAAACAACTAAACCCCCCATCTTTGAAAAAAAAATCCCATCCACCACTAAAACCTAACTCCAACCTCCGCGTGGAACAACAACAACGTATCCCTAACCGTCGTAGACTTTGCTGACGCCGATGTCAAAATGGTCGTTTCGATTTCCCTCGATTAAAACGATAAAAAGTATCGTCTTTTCTTCATCCGATTAATGGCCGGCGGAGGCGAGGAAGAAACCCTTCCCCAGCCACCGCGACCGGACGCCGATCGCCTGCAGAGCTTCGCTCGGCTCCATTCTCCTCGGGCGTCCCCGCTGGGAAAATTGGGTTCGGGCGTTTCCGTCGGCGGCGATAATGCCGAAATTCGATCCCCATAGCTACCCTACAACTGCAGTCTTGGGGCATCCCCTGGGGGGTGAGGGCTTCGCACACGGCCACACGGCTCGCCCCTCCCACCATCCACTGTCTTGTGTCTGGCGAAACCCTGGATGAACCAACACCGACAGCCAGGTCACAGAACTGCATGGTGGTTTCTGGCTGGCTGGCTGCTGGCTGTTACAATGTCGTATAGTCATTCCTGTTGAGAAGTCGGAACTCAAGGGTGTGAGTTAAGGCGAGTGGCTAGGTCTGGTGTCCTCACGCCTAGATCTAGCTCACATATGTACATAGACATGGATATCACTATTATTCTTTAAAGCATCCTCGCTTCCTTCTTTTTTGAACTCACTTATTAAGGTGTGATAATGTCAATTTAAGGCAAGAGTTCTTGTGCTTCTTATCTAGCCATTTGCTAATCTTTCTATCTATCTATCTATCTATCTATCTATCTATCTATCTATCTATCTATCTATCTATCTATCTATCTATCTA
>JBCHJU010133969.1:0-10400 GCA_039654505.1 Plocamopherus imperialis | reverse complement strand
CCCCTCCTACCCCCTCTCTCTCATCCTCGCCCCTCTCTCTCTCTCCCTCCTCCTCTCTTTCTCACTGTTTCCCGTTTCCATCATCACTTTACCGTTCGTGAAAGCTATCTTCCCAATCCAATGCGACAGACAGTAGATGCAACCACATGTCGGTGCGTTGCTCATGTCAGCTGTTCGTATGAAATCTGCCCATTCAGCGAGCATTCACCAGGATTCTCGTGTATGACAAAGGTGTTTCTCCCTTGCAAACGTCCAACGTTTGTCTCACCCACAATTCAGGGGCGCAGACGATAAACCGGCCACATTGTTCCATCTCCTCTGGTTGATTCGGTCGCCATTCCCTGGTACTGGAAGCCTTTCAGAGCGTCCATTCGTGGTCTTGTAGTTCACTGGCGTTGTGGTTCATACTAGGAGTGCTATATGTTTGACACGTTGAGTTTTGATATCCTGTCTGCACCCATGGGTAAATTTGCCTTCTTTGTGAATTCTATGTGGCTGTTTTTGTTTATTTACGATTTTTCGGACGTGCATCATTCAGGCCAAATGGCGACTTCAGAGTTGTTCTTCTTGAAGAACAGCCCTGCAAGTTGCCGTCTGGTTTGCTTCATGTGCGTCTGATGATTCCTGGATGCAATAAAAACACCCTAGGACTCACGGAGGAGGGGAAATTACCCATGTGTCTGTTTTCGAGTTTGCATGTTTTGAGTGGGCGTGAGGAAGATGTAGGCCTATTCATAGTTTATAGAGAGACGCATAGAAAGAGAAAGATCTAGATCTGTAGTGCGTTCCACCTAGGCTGAAATCGATTTTTTGTCATCATTGTGATAAACAGCGGAGAAAAGAGTGGATCGTGTATATTAGCAGAGTATTGATGGCACTATCGTGGTTAAATATATTCGTTAAGAAAATTCAATAAGCCACTTTAAACACAACGACAACGATTTCAAAAGAAAATACGCATCGGCTAAAAAACAAGGATCAACCCATAACAGAAAAAACACATAAAACAATTAGAGATGATTCAGAGAAAAGTAGCAAGAGCCGTCGTTGGCGATTAGCCTACAGAACAAGTAGCGTCACAAAAATGATAGAAAACCTTCACACCAAGCTAGACAGCAAGCCAAAATGACTATGTTTGACAAACTTGCAAAGGGGCTTGTGTACGTTGACTGAAGTCGCCTGAAGCCCAACAGAACAGCAAATAAAACGAAAGGCCACCGCCACAGATTCCAAATTCCATCAACAAAGACCCACCAATAGTCGTTCTTCCCGTCCACAATCTGACTGAGGAATAAACTGCCCGAAAATGTGATCCAGATTAATAACTTGAAGAAATTCGGCAGCTCATTAAAATCTATGTATTAAATTGAAAATATTCTACTGGCGACAATACAACAGAGGGTGGTATGCAGCCATCAGGAAGAAGAAGGAGAAGGATTTTGAACGAAGGGGGAAAAAAAGGTTATGTATGTGGGAAAACGTGTCGATTTTTTAAAACCTGAATGATGATGGAGTCAATAGGAAAATGTGTCAGTTTGCAAGCAATGATGGAAATTAGTCGGATCAAAAGCAATAACCAAGATGTATTAGAATAGTGCTAGTAGGAAAATATGTCAGTTTAGAAGTAATGATGACAACGTTCCAGATTAACAGAAAATATGTCAGCTGGAAAATGTATTAGTTTAAAAGCAATCGTGAAAATGTGTCAGATGAAAAAAAATGTCATAGTGCCAGCAGGAATGTGTATCAATTTAAAAGTAATTATGATTGTGTGAAAAGTAGAACATGACAGTTTAAAAACATTAATGAAACTGATGTCAGGAGGAAACCGTCAGCTCAAAAGAATTTTTGATGAAGATAATATCAGTATGAAAACGTATCAGCGACAAAGCAATGATGCTATGATGATAATGAAAGCATGTATTATTTTCTGATCAAATCCGACCTTCAGTTAAGTGGACTGGCAGCTCGTGATATTTGTACTTTTTGGATACCTTTCCTTTCGTCCCATTGAAAGACTTTATTAGTTCATTTTTTCCCTCCCTTCATAAATCCACCTAATAAGTAATAGGTAACAAGTAAACCAATTCCAGCGTAATTTGAATGTGGATCGATCTTCTCAATACAAAATAGTTTTATTTTCATTCCCAAATCGCATCTTATGATAAGCAATCATTTTACACCATACATTTGAGTCATATATCATATTAGGCCTTCACAGATGTTCTCCACATTTCTGTCTCAGGCCTTCACAGATGTTCTCCACATTTCTCTGTCCGTAGTTGATTTCCTAGCTTCGTCCCATTCTTCATTCTGCTTGAGCTCTTTTTTTTGTTGTTAAACAGTTATTAGCCATGTACTAAAATGATTATTGGATTACATTGTACTTGTGTTGTGATAATATGGAGGAGAAAGCAATTGGCTCATTGCTGAGATCTATTTCGAGGGGAATGGTTCCTTATAGCTTTTTCCTTTCAGTGAAGGTCTCGCTTAATGTCCATTTCTTTTTCGGAGAAATGTTTCCTAATGACTATACAATTTGGTTCTTATGGATTGGGTCTTAATGGCCATTTCCTTCAAGAGCTACCAGCTACCAAACGATCTGGTTCCGGAGGATTGGGTCTTAAAGGCCATTGCCTTACAGATTCTTACAGATTGCTGTATACTAACTACCACCCTATTTATCCCTGTTCTGGAGTATTTGGTCTTAAAGGCCATTTCCATACAGATCCTGACAGAATGCTGTATACTAACTACCATACTATTTATCCCTGTTCTGGAGTATTGGGTCTTAATGCCCATTTCCTTACAGATCCTGATGGAATGCTGTATACTAACTACCAAACGATCTGGTTCTGGAGGATTGGGTCTTAATGGCCATTTCTCTCGAGAATGATGAATACTAACTGCTTAGAAGAATGGACCTAAATGGTCATTTCCTTTGAGAAAGACGTATGCTAATTCAAAAACCATGATCAGAGGTATAAATGTTAATCATTATCAAAATCATCATTTCATTCTAATAAACATCTTCATCACCGTTGTTGTTATTATTGATGTTAGTAGTGGTGCGTTTTTATGTTTCTTTTGTTTTAGATTTTCAAGAATTTTCTTTACTTTAGTAATTGGGTTTTATTTTCGTTTCTGATTTCCATAATCCACTTATACTACTTTTCGGACTTGAGAAATAAAATAATCAATGCTTTCAAACTGAGCAAACAAATGGAGTGTTGTGCTTTCAGGCGCATTCATTATGTTATAATCGGGGAGTAGTTTGAAAGTATTTTCAATGATAATTGTGAGAGGAACCATTCAAGCAATTTGATGGGTCGTAAAAGAATGATAGCGGTTTTGCTACTTTTGACATAGAGATCTTCGATCCATGGTATGGTAAAGTTGAATGGTAATTTTGACATAAGGAATATGTTCGGCCTTTCGCCATATGCTTTCCTTCGAATTGATCCATGGTATGTACTCATTTATACACTGGGTCTTGTTGCCTCTTTATAGGAATTTATCTCACTACAAGCATCTGGAGTGGAAATATTTACACAAGCCTCTTTACAAAGGCTCATTTACTTGTTTTGCTCCTGAGAACACCATCTCAATTCTGAGGAGCGAAAGGCACTGCGGCCATTTTACAAGTGTATATCTCTAGCATTAGCATACCGACGAAATCTTCACGGTCTTTATTCGGATACTTACTTCGCAACGAAAAATGAGGCGAGAAAATTTAAAGTGTTTGGAATAGCTCCATCTGTATCTTCATCCCACAAAGTCGTTGGCGTATTTTCGGACACATCTTGAGGTGAAACAAAGATATTCCTACCAACAGAGCCATGCAACTATACTTTGCCAAATGTGATAACTATAGAGGAAGAAGACCAATAACCATCGTAATTGTCTTCAACAAGGAAATCTCTCAGATTGATCCGACCCTAAAGCTCAAATAATTGGAAGGCCATGAAAACATAAGATCCCTCGCTCAAAACCGCACCAAGTGGAGAAGAATAAGAAGGAAGATCGTCGAAATTGCTGAGGCGTCCTGCTTCGATGAACCAGACGCGAAAAGCGATTAAGTCAAGTGTCAGAAAAGGTCTTCCTGTAATTCATACCTTGGCAAATCCCAAACTTGAACTCAAGGGTCCTCAGTCTGGTATCAGCCGCTAGACCAGGATTCACCCACTGGTAGTCTATAGCACAATGAAATAGATCTGACACGTTAGATGTAGACAATTTCAATGGGTCTCATAGAGAATGGTGACAAACAGAGGGAAGAATTTTTGAAAGAAAAAGACAATTTTGGATCCACTGAGACTTGAACCCGGAACAGAAGCACCGAATCGCCTCGCCTAGGAGAAGAAGAGCTTTCTTACTGACCACGCCAATACACTCCCTAAAAGTGCTATAATCAAGCCCCTTGCCTCATTCTTATTTCCAGAGGTAGATCCATAGAAGCGTCTGCTTTGATAGGGCATCCATAGAAAATAGATACAGAAATCGTAAGGGTTTAGAGGAGAGTTGTAGTAGTAGTAGTGTGTGTGTGCGTTTGATTGATTGTTGATTGTCCGTGCCGACATGCTATCACACTCATCGTGCCACATGTATTTGCCTCCTACGTGTCCCACAACGCTGTGGTGCTGCAAGCCATGAGTGGTCGCTCTGGTAGGCTTCTAGTACCAAGGCTTGGCGTCGGGGTCATCAAGGGAGGTTGGACAATGTGTCCGGGTCGCCTGTCTTTCCTGGGCTGCTGAAAGGTGGGGGGACGGGTGTTGTACGTTTGCAAAGGGGGAACACCTCTGTCATGCATGAAAGTCCTGTTGGATGCTGGCTGCATGCGTGGATTTCACACGACTTCTGGCTGAGCAACGGCTGGTTGTCGTTGTATTTACCGTCTTCGCATTGGAGTGGTGGGGATGGCTGGAACGAACGGTAGTGATGATAGATTCACGCCCTGTCTTTCCCGTCCTCTGTTCTTTCATGTCCCCTGTTCTTTCATGTCCCCTGTTCTTTCATCTCCACTGTTCTTTCATGTCCCCTATTCTTTCATGTCCCCTGTTCTTCCATGTCCCCTGTTCTTTCCTATCCGCTGTTCTTTCATGTCCCCTGTTGTTTCATATCCACTGTTCTTTCTCATCCCCTGTTCTGTCTCGTCCCTTCTTTCATGTCCCCTGTTCTTCCATGTCCCTTGTTCTTTCCTATCCGCTGTTCTTTCATGTCCCTGTTGTTTCCTATCCACTGTTCGGTCTCGTCCCCTGTTCTGTCTCGTCCCATGTTCTTTCATGCCACATGTTCTTTCAAGTCCACTGTTCTTTCATGTCCCTTGTTCTTTCATGTCCCCTGTTCTTTCATGTCCACTGATCTTTCATGTCCACTGTTCTTTCTCGTTCATTGTTCTTTCATGCCCCTTGTTCTTTCCTGTCCGCTGTTCTTTCATGTCCCTTGTTTTCCTGCCCATTGTTTGTTTGTTTTGTTTTTCCTGTCCATTGTTTTTTCATGCCCATTGTTTGTTTTTCCTGTCCTTTGGGGGTTTTTTTCCTGTCCGCTGTTCTTTCATGTCCCTTGTTTTCCTGCCCATTGTTTTTTTTTCCTGTCCACTGTTTTGTCATGCCCACTGTTTTTTTCGTGTCCACTGTTTTTTCATGTCCCCTGTTCTTTCATGTCCACTTCTTTCATGTACCCTTTCTCTCCACGTTTCTTCCATGTGCCCTTTCTTTCTATTTACATAATTTAAAATGATTCAAAGCAATGCTTTGAATATTTTACAACAGTTTCGCATAATTTCTTCACGGCTTTTTTGTTTTGTTTTTTGTTTTTGTTTTTTGTTTTTTGTTGTTTTTTTTGTTGGGGGGGTTTCTCATCAGTTTGGCCATTTATACTTTCAGATGCTTTGGGGGGCTCAAGGAACTATTCTGACCCTTTCGAGATGACGTCAAAGAACGTAGGGCTCCGATCGCATAGTCTACATTTTTTTTACACCAATGCATGGAGCCTTCATTGGTGGTTTTTTGGGGGCGGTTTTTGCACCGACCGCATGTAGTCTACATTTTTTCTACACCTTTTCTACACCAACTGCAGGAGTCTTCATTCCTTCTTGTTTTTGTTTGTTTTTTTTTTTTTTTTTTTTTTTTTTTTTTTTTGTTTTTTTTTTTTTTTTTTTGCACCAACTGCATGGAGTCTACATTTTTTTTTGCACCGACCGCGTGGAATCTACATTGTTGTTTTTTTCGTTTTTTGCACCAAGCGCGTGGAGTCTTCATTTTTTAGCACCGACCGCGTGGAGTCTACATTGTTGTTTGTTTTGTTTTGTTTTTTTTGCACCGACCGCATTGAGTCTACATTGTTGTTTGTTTTGTTTTTTGCACTGACCGCATGGAGTTTACGTTGTTGTTTTTTGTTTTTTTTTTTTTTTTTTTTTTTTTTTTTGCACCGACCAGATGGAGTCTACATTGCTGTTTGTTTGTTTGTTTTTTGCACCGACCGCATGGAGTCTACATTGTTGTTGGGGTTTTTTGGGACCGACTGCATGGAGTCTTTATTGTTTTTTTCATACCAACAGCATTGAGTCTTCATTGGGTTTGTTTTTTTTTTATTGCACCGACTGTGTGGAGACTTCATTGGGTTTGGGGGTTTTTGCACCAACCGCACGGAGTATACATTTTTTTGGCACCAACTGCATGGAGTCTACTTTTTTTTTTTTTTTACACCAACTGCATAGAACCTTCATTGTTGTTTTTGTGTTGTTTGTTTTGTTTTGTTTTTGCACCGACCGCATGGAGTCCAATTTTTTTTTTTTGCACCGCCGCATGGAATCTACATTATTTTGCACCGACTCCATGGAGTCTACGTTTTTTGTTTTTTTTTACACCAACCGCATGGAGACTTCATTGTTTGCTTTATTGCACTGAATGCGTGGAGTCTTCATTGTTTTGTTTTTAGCACTGACCACATGGAGTCTTCAGTATTTGTTTTTTTGTGCTGACTGCAAGCAATCTTCATTTTTTGCACCAACCTCATGGAGTCTCCATTGTTTATTTTGCACCAACCTCATGGAGTCTTCATTGTTTATTTTTCATCAACCTCATGGAGTCTTCATTTTTTATTTTTCACCAACCTCATGGAGCCTTCATTGTTTATTTTTCACCAACCTCATGGAATCTTCATTGCATTGGGTTTTTTTATGTGCCGACTGGATTGAGTCTTGATGGCTTCTTTGTTGTTGTTGGGTTGGGGGGTTTTTTGCACTAACCGCATGGAGTCTTCGTTGTTTTGTTTTAGCGCAGACCGCATGGAGCCTTCATTGTTTGGTTTATTTTGCACCAACCGCAAGGAGTCTTTATCGTATTGTTTTTAAGTGCCGACCGTATAGAGTCTTAATTGTTTGTTGTTGTTTTTGTTTTGTTTTTTGCACTAACCACAAAGAGTCTTAATTATTTGTTGTTGTTTTTTTGTGCGAACTCTATGGGGTTTCCATTGTCTTTTTTTTTTTTTTTTTTTTTTGTACCGACCACAGGCAATCTTCAGTTTTTTGTACCGACCTCTTGTAGTATTCATTGTTTTTGCACTGACCACAAGGAGTCTTATTTTTTTTTGTGCTGACCGCATTGAGTCTTCGTTGTTTGCTGGGTTTTTTTGTTGCATCGGATGCATGGAGTCTTTATTGTTCTGTTTTTCGCGCCGACCACATGAAGTCTTCATTGTGTCCTGTCTTTTTGTTTTTGTTTTTTTTGTTTTGTTTTGTTGTTTTGTTTTTTTTTGCACTGACTGCAAAGAGTCTTCATTGTACTGGTTTTTTTTGTACTGATCGCATGGAGTCTTTATTGTTTTGTGGGTTGTTTTTTTTACACCGACCGCATCGAGTCATAGTTTTTTGTTGTTTTTTTTTTTTGGGGGGGGTTTACATCAGGCGCATCGAGTTTTCATTTTTTTAACAACGACCACGGGGAGTCTTCATGGTTTTGATGGGTTTTGTTGTGCCGACCGCATGGAGTCTTCATTGTATTTGGGTTTCTTTTTTGTACCAACCGCATGGAGTATTCATTTTTCTTTCCCCAACCACAAGGAGTATTAATTGTTTGTTTCTTTTGCACTGACCGCATGGAGTATTTATTGTTTGTTGGTTTTTTGTGTTGTTTTTTGTTGTTGTTGTTGTTGTTGTTGTTTTGCACCGACCTCTTGGTATTTTCATTGTATTGTTTTTCTTGCGCCAACCACATGGAGTCTTCAATGTTTATTTTGCACCAACCGCATCGAGTCTTCATTGTTTTGATGGGTTTTGTTGTGCTGAACACATGGTGTCTTTATTGTTTTGTTTGTTTTTTTGTGCGGACCGCATGGAGCCTTCATTGTTTTGTTTTGTTTTTTGTTTTTTTTTGTTGTTGTTTTTTTTTTTGCAGCGACTGCAAGGAGTCTTCATTGTTTGTTTCTTTTGTTTCTTGTTCATTGTATCTGGGTTATTTGCACTGACCGAATGGAGTCTTCATTGTTTGTTTGTTTTCCACCGACCCGCTGCAGTCTTCATTGATTGTTGGGTTTTTTGTTTTGTTTTTTTTTTTGTACCAACCGCAAAGAGTATTCGCTTTTTTGCATTGACCACATGGAGGCTTCATTGTTTGTTTCTTTTTTTCACTGACCTCATTGAGTCTTCATTGCTTTTTTTACGCCGACAGTATGGAGTCTTCATTATGTGTTTTTTGCACCAACCGCATGGAGTCTTCATTGTTTGTCTTGTTTTGTTTTGTTGTTTTTTTTTTTTTGCACCGACCGCACTAGCTTTCCTGTACCGACCGCATGGAGTCTTCATTATTTGGGCTTTTTTTTTTGTTTGTTTGTTGTTGTTTTTTTGCACCGACCGCATTAGTCTTCACGTTTTTACGCCGGCCGCATGGATTCTTCCTTGTTTTGCGGGGTGTTTTTTTTTTTTTTTGCTCCAGCCGCATGAAGTCTTCTTTGTTTTGTTTCTTTGCGCTTACGCATGGATTCTTCGTTGTTTTGTTGGGTTTTTTTTGCGCTGACCGCATGGAGCCTTGATTGGTTGTCGGCTTTTTTTTTTTTTGCACCGCTGGCATAGAGTCTTCCTTGGTTGTTTTTTCATGCACCGACTGCATGGAGTCTTCATTCTTTGTTGCGTTTTTTTCTTCTTTGCATCAACCGCAAGGAGTCTTCCTTTTCTTTTGCAAGGACCACGTGGAGTCTTGATTTTTAAAATGGTTTTTTTTTTTTTTTTTTTTTTTTTTTTTTTTTTTGCGCCGGCGGCATCGAGTCTTCATTGCATTTTTCTTTTTTGCGTTCACCGCATGGAGTCTCTATTGAAATGTGTTGTTTTTTTTTTGCACCCACTTCATGGAGTCTTCATTGTATTGGTCTTTTTTTTTTTTTCGCTCACCGCGTGGAGTCTTCATTGCTTTGCTTTTTTGCACGGACCGTATGGAGTCTTCATGTTTTTATGCCGACCGCATGGATTCTTCATTGATTTGTTTTTCTTGCGCGAGCCGTATGGAGTCTTTATTGTTTTGTTTTTTGTGCTTACCGCATGGATTCTTCGTTGTTTTGTTGTTTTTTGTTGTTGGTTTTTTTTGTTTTGTTTTTTTTTGCGCTGACCGCATGGAGTCTTGATTGGTTCTTTTTATTTTTTTTATTTTTTGCACCGCCGGCATGGACCCTTCCTTCTTTGTCTTTTTTGCACCAACAACATTGAGTCTTCATTATTTGTTATTTGCACTGACCTCTTTGAGTCTTCATTGTTTGGTTTTTGCCCTGACATGATCTTGTCGTTTGCGCCGACCCCATAGTCTTCATTGTTTGTTCTTTTTGTGGGTTTTTAACCAACCACAAGGAGTCTACATTTTGTTGCGCCGACCACAGGGAGTCATCATTTTCATTGTTTGCTTCTTTGTGCTGACCACATGGAGTCTTCATTGTTTTGTTGTCTTTTTTTTGTTGTTGGGGGGGGGGGGGGGGGGCTCCCAAGCAATTGGCGTCTTCATTGTTCTTTATTGTCATTTTTGCGCCAACCACATTGTTTGTTTTGGGACTTGTTTTGTGCCTGACTGGAAGTTAGATTATATTGTTTTAGTTTGTTTTATTTTCGCACCCATGTGCATGGAGTCTTTGTTTTTTTGAGGGTTTTTTTTTTCACCCATGTTTGGGGCATGCACAAGGAGTCTTCATTGTTTCTATTGTTTTTTGCCCCCGAGCACATGGGGTCTTCGTTGTTTCAGGGTTTTTTGCCCCTGAGCATCGACCGCATAGAGTTTTTTTTGTGTATGGGCACATGGAGTCTTCTTTGTTTTGGTTTTTCAATGCGCCGGAGTGCATGGTGTCTCCATTGTATCTTTTGTGCACGGAGGCGTCCTGAGTACGTGGAGTATTTGTCGACTCTAGTTTTTGCAGCCGCCCCC
>JBCHJU010133747.1:0-10403 GCA_039654505.1 Plocamopherus imperialis | reverse complement strand
GGGTCCCCCGGGTTCTCCCCCCCCCCCCCCCCCCCCCGCGCCGCGGGGGCTGCGGGGGTGGTAGCTACGGCCCTGATCCCCACTATTGTTTTTGCTATATTAACCTGGTTCTGAATGTACCTTATATACATAAATTCACCCATCTGTAAAATGACTATTGTTATAGCTCATTTAATTTGCCTTATGGCTCCCTTAGTTATCTTCAGATTGAGTGTGTTATATATTTGAATAGTTTGTATCTGCCTTTAGAGCCTGTACTTGTATGGGGTTAGACGTACAATAAAGGCCATTTATTATTATTATTATTATTATTATTATTATTATTATTATTATTATTATTATTATTATTATTACCTTTCAAAGTTCCGATCATTATTTTAGATCACTTAAAGCCAAGACTCAAGATTTCAGAAAAAAATCCTAGCATAAGCTGCTCCGGACTATAAGCCTCAGGGCTAATGGGCAAGGAAAAAAGTTGCTGCTTAAATTCCGTTTTTTACTCAATTCATTTTCAACAGATTAACAAAATCATGTAATAACACCCAGGATGTTTAAAATCTAACAAAATCAAAGATACTAACTGTATCATAGTTTCTGGGGGATCGAAGTGTCAATTCTGCAACTTCTAGACTCTGTAAAATAGAATACAAAAACAGTTGGATTACGCTCCAGTTTCTCAACTTATTCAACCTTTTAGCTAAATGTAGTCTGTAAGCAAGAAAAGAACAAAAGGTAGCAAATTCAAGAAAAACAACTCATGTTTCATTATTTTTCAAATTATCAGTCCTGATTTACAAGTAGAATAACATATGGATTAACAAGAATTATGAAAATCCGAGCTTTCCTTAAATTCAGAAAAAAGAGTAAATCCAAGTCAATCCCTCAAGCTTATATTGTATGCTGAATATTTGCAAAAAACAAAAATTAACTAAGAACCATTCTCTTCTCTGTTTGAGATGGAAAATTTAAGTTAAAAAATCTCTGTTTTTTCACTGGAAAATTCACATCTAAAATGACAGTTAAAGCAGCCCCTTCACGTGACATAACTTTTACAAATCAGAGTACAACTGGAATCAAGACTGCAACACTTTTGCGAGATTTTCATGCTTATAAAACCAAATATATTCAGGGCTTCACTATGTGTACGTCTAACTCATGTCTTGATCCAAAACATTATCTAGTTAAATTAAATCTGCACACCTAATGATAGCTTTGTATGGACATTTTAAGTAGTACTTTCAAGCCTTTCAGCTCATAGGGCCAGAGCTTATCTCGGTTACCGTTGCATGAAGCGGACAATGACAGATTAGATCTATTACTCTCTGAATTCGATGCTAGTCTATTGCAGAATATTTTCCCAACCAAAGCTGTACCCACTTTCAGCTGGTTTGAGTGAGGCAACAGGGGTAAATCTTCTTGCTTTTTAAGGAAGAAACGCATGTGTCACTCACAGCTTTCAAATCTGTGACCTCTCAGTCCAAAGTCCAACATTCTACCGCAGAGCCACAATGCCCCCTTTATCTAATCATCAGAATTATTAAATTTATTGGCTTTCCCTTTCAAATTTTGTTATAAAGAATATCAGGAAACCAAGAGTTGTTCTTAAAACATGATAAAAACTCACATCAAGTAGAAAATATTAATCAAAAGATAGACCTACCTTATGACCTGACCCTTCTGGGCGGTAATCTGTGCCATTTGTTTCAGAAATCAATTTCTTGACAAAGCATTGACCTCCAAGATTCTGAAATATAGAGGTGACAGTTGAAAGAACAAATCTACCCCTTTTCCATAACAATAAGAACAATGCGATAAATCAGAGCAGTCAGCTATAGTGTGTCAGTTACAAACATACCCATCCTTTTACTGCTCTTATTTCATGAACAATTATTGCATCGTTTGTTTCCTGAGTGTACATTTTCAATTTCAATATACATTGTCATTTACTATTGCACTTCTTAGATTGATATGTCATTACAGTACGATTTAATTTTTTTCCTTTTTTTTTTGTTGACATTTCTTGCTTAAGGAGAAAAAATTATTGATTTATATATTATTGTCACAAAAGGTGAAAATACTATTATTATTATCATCATTATCATTATTATTATTTTTGTTATTTTTATGATTACTATGGTTATTGTTATTATTATTATTATTACTATTATTATTATTATTATTAATATTATTATTATTATTATTGTCGTCATCATCATCTGTGGAACAGTGGTTAGAGTACTGGTCTTTAAAGCGGACAGCCCGGGTTTGAGTCCCCATCGTGCTAATTGTTTTCTTTTAAGTTATGTTTTCTTTTCAACTTTTTGCTCTATGATTTATAGTTATTTGCCACTTGTTTTAATAGCCTTTCTTTCCTTTTCTATCTTTTTCCTATTCATTTTCTTTTTATTTAATTAAATTTTCTTTCTTTAGTTTCTTTTACTTACCAAGGGTATGCACTACGATATCACATCCATACAGGTCTCACTTCATTAAAAAATTCATTAGTTGATATTTGTTTATCTTCTATGCTGACTTTCTTTATTCAAGTATTTTTTGTGTCTATCTGTAGTCCGTGGCACTAGATATACCTGAATGGACTCACTGTGTCAGCAAATGGCAAAATCGTGAAACCATCCAAAAACGTTGGTTGGCAACAAAGGAAACAGAAAAATACAAATGCTTGCATCATAACCAACATTAGGCTACACTGTTAAATGACTTTGGGTTTCCACAATTCTATGCCATTCATCAATTGATCCTTTTGGATCCATCAACTTCCTGCCCGTTGTGTGCAGTCCACTACCATAATTTAAGATTGTTTGTTTTGGAGAAACCTGCAAAGGATACTGCTCACTGACTGTGAGGGATGGTATAGTTGGTAGCATCAAAACACTGCTTGTGAGAGCCAATGGCAGACTCAACGTAGAACGTTACAAAGAACTGCTCAGAAAACACCCTTCATCAATGACAATAATGTGGCTTTAATGATGCAAGACAATGCACCTGAACACAGGGCGCATGCCTGTCTCGAGGAACAGGATATTATGACTATTGACTAGCCATCAGACAATGTCCGGGGTTACATGAAAAGGGAGCTTAAGAAGCATGGTTTAGCAGCAGATCCCGACGAACTGTTTGAAACGCTTGTTCAGATTTGGAATGAGCTGGATTGAGAACTTCGTCTGCAGTTTGACACAGTCAATGCGGAAATGAGTACGCTGCCTTCATGAAGTCAAAGGTGGCCATTCAAGATGTTGAACATTTTGTTGTAAATATTGAATGTTTATTTTGCCAAGTCAAATTTTACATGTTAGGGCTGTTTATATTTTTTGTAAAAATTCCGTCTTTTGTTTTCAATAAAAATTGCAAATACAATGTACTTTAGGGTCTGTTCTTTCAATTGATGCATTACTGAACTGGTCTTAAATGATAACAAACATGTATAGAATATTTCAAAAGTGTGAATTTACTTATGTGCAAGACTGTATAATTGGGATCCCTCTGCTTTGATTGCAAAATGCTTTTTTGATACAGCACCTATGACAACCAAATTTCACACACATGTTATTTGGCTTCAATCTTAGGTCATTCCTTAAAAAGGTCCACAATCTAGAGTGCCATTTGCCTGTCACCTGTCAGCGTCATCAGTGTTGATGTTTGCTGCCACATTGGACGTCAACACCAATTTTCTCTACTCTTCTCTGTCCCAGCTTTTGTACACCACTTCTTTGATGTTCAGGCTGCTTATCTTCTGGATGTTGTCCATGTATGTGATGAGGGGGTTTGCCTGATTTTCTTCATGCTTCTATTTTTCCCTGCAGTATTGTGGCCATGAGGCTGGCATTCTTCTTTCATACTGCATGTCCAACATACTTGAGTCAACATATGTTCACAGTTTAAAGTATTTCTCATTGCATGTCATTGCATTTAAATGAAAATTATTGTTCCTTCTTGATGGATAAGGCTATCATAACCATTCTTCTTTTCATCCAAACAAATTGTTACCTTTTTTCTTGGAGCTCTCATACCATGTTATAAATTGCTGGATTAAGATCTAAGTTTGCGGTACATCCTTTTGTAGTTAATTGAAATTCTTAATTGGGGCATGCTTCTAAATATATTTATATTTGTGTATTATATATAGTTGTAATAGTAATATTTTAACCGATAAAAATTAATTACTAAAATGATACATGCCATTACATACTTTGCAACCCATGACAATCATTTTCACAACATTATGATGCCTGCTTTTCCTTCTCTTTTTTTCCATGAACTTTACAAATTCTCTTGCAATTGAAAAGTTATTGTTTGGATCATCTGAAATTTGGAGAAAGAAATCGATTCTATTTACCATCATACTCAACAAACAAGCATAAAATAATATTGTTCATTAAGTAGACAATGACAATGCTAAATGTTCAGAGAGTATAAACATTATTAAGAATGCCATTGAGAGGAAACTTCCTGTCGCCTTTTACTTATACATTTAGTAGCTGTTATGTGCTTTTTGGTTTGCTCATTTCAAGATGTTAAGAGGAGTTCTTTGTATATTTATTTACTGTTATGCCACTCATGTCACTGGACAAGGTCACAAAATAAACAGAAAGTAGTTTTCTTTCAGTGTTTGCTCTTTCATGTCTCTAGGATTTGCCCTCAACTCATGGCAACCTTTGTTCATTTCCATTAAAAATCATATCCATTCTATTCTAATGAGGAACTTATTTATAATACTACAGGGTGACTTTCCAAGGTAGTATATTAGAATCTGTCAATCCAATACATCGATTGTTAGAGTAAACAATGTTACAATAAACAGGAATAATACAAAGCTACTGCGGAGAGCTGAACATGAATGTAAACAAAACAATGTTTAATTTAAACAAAATTAATTAGTTGATAATAATTTTTTTTAGATCTAGATTTTTCCCATATTTGTTTCTTTTTTATATATATTTTAGATTTTCATTGTAATTTCTTTTGATTTATTGTCTTTTCATTGTTCTTTGTTGTCTGAAGAAGGGTATATACCCCAAAATTTACGGTTTTGTTTTGTCTTTATAGTGGAGGATTTTATTAAACTTTGTTTTGTTTACAATCAAGACGGTCAATGAAGCAAATTACCTCAGAAGTAGGACTACAGACATTTCATGATTTTTTGCCTATATCGAACAATGGACCAATGTTGATTGGTTCAGTTGATAATGGTCATTGTAAGGATGGGAGGGGGTCGCAATACAATCATTTTGGGTGGTCATTAGTTGTGTGGAGGTGGTCATTGTTTGGAGTGGTTTCATATTCAGATCATTATGTGGAGGTGGTTGTTGTTCAGGGGATCTTTGTAGAGAGGTTCCGCTATGACAATATAAGAAGAATGTTTTTGATGACAGATATCAATATCTGTTGACTGCCTAGCAAATTTATTGTGAATTTATTTAATTTATGTGACAGATTTGATGATGAATGGAAACAGTGATCCAAGATATGAGAGCATATAGACAGAATGTAGTTTAATCAATATTCAATTACATTACCTATGGAATTCACAATTTCTTGAATTTCTTTGTCCTGAAATTTAATTCCCTTCAACCCAATCAGAATGAGGTTGCTCAGTTTCCCAATATCATATGGAAGTGAAGTCAAATGAGTATTGCTGAAATTCAAACAAAACATTTTTTTCTTTCAACATAAAGTGAATTGATAACATATTTTTCATACTGCTTACTGCTATAATCACATTCTCTACTTTTAAACATACCAGTTGGGTTCAGCATTTGAGGATAAGCAAAATATGTACATTATTCCTTTTTGTTTATTCATAGCTGCAAAGTTTCTAAAATCAAAATGAGGAATGCCATGTTATGACAACATAACATTTCTTAGAAATGCCAAAAATTTCTCACTTTCTATTGGTATCACAAGTGATTGAGGATGCAAGTGTAAAAATAAGAAATAAATTAATGAATTGTAATAAACCTATTTTATCCCATGTTGAGGGTTGAAAACTATAAAAAAAGGGAATCCCGACACTGAAATTAGAAAACTATGAAAAGTGAAATCATGGCACCAAAAATGGATGAACGGACTGCTGGACAAAAAAAAAAAAAAAAAAAAAAGTGGAACATATCTTTCTCATACGGAGTGCTTAGCCTCTATGGTTATACTTTTTCTTCATATTTTGTTACACAGTGCACTAAGCACAAAAAGAATTGTAACAAAATTTGAAAATCTAATAAACTAAATCACTTAGATCTAATTGTAAAATGAGCAGCATTAAATATTCATCCGTCTCAATTGTGCATTATAGGAAAGACAACTAAAACATGATTTTGCTCTAAAAATTAAAAGATATAAAGAAGTCAGAAAAAAAGATCTCGAAACATTGAAAAACAAGCTACATGACTGAGTAATCTTCTGAAGGGAGAAAAGTCTCTCATATTTTACGTAACCAAGTTCAGCCTTCATTTCTCCTATATATTACCATTGTTGACATATAGTTAGTGAAACTTGTCAAAAGAAGGAGACAAATTTTAAGTTCCCGATGAAAATGGAGATTAAGAAAGAAAAAAAAAGGTTTTCATTGATCTAAAGTTATGGTGTCACTATACATTAAGCTTTAAAATTACTTGTTTCAGTTTGAAACATTTCATCATCCTTTTCGACACTTAAATTACTTACGAGTTTAAATTCAATTCCGAGAGAGACAGGGCATCACAGATTCCTTCGGGCAAAGTTGCAAGGTCATTAAAGCTTAGGTCCAACTCTATCAAAGTGTTTTTCAGCACAGCACCACAAAAGTTTAAAGCATGACTTGTTTTTGCCCTCCTCCTTCAATGAAAGAGTTATAGTTGGGTCAGGTTGAATTTTGTTTAAAATTCTCTGCAATATAATGTGACTAAAACAACTAAAGTATTAATTACTCTCATTAAAGGCATTATATACAAGGAGATATGAGACTATTTGTGGATGATACAGAGAAATAAAGAATATTAATGACCATAAAATATTTCAAAATGACCTAAACTTACTCAATGGAAAAAAAGATTAGGAAATGGAAACTCAGATAAATGCCAGATACTTAAGACAACTCATAAAAAGAAACTTATAGAATCAAATTATAACCTACAAAACCAAACACTAAAA
Source organism: Plocamopherus imperialis (assembly GCA_039654505.1). NCBI lineage: Eukaryota > Metazoa > Mollusca > Gastropoda > Nudibranchia > Polyceridae > Plocamopherus > Plocamopherus imperialis. The sequence goes on along the minus strand of JBCHJU010133747.1, from coordinate 3,260 downwards.
ACTACAAAGAATGCAAAATTCTTAGGTGTTAATATAGATAATGACTGCAATTGAAAGATCAACACTATACAATATGTAAGAAAGCAAATAGCCTATTAGCATTCTCAAAACATAACATCAATGACTGTCCACAACAGGTCAAGGAAAAATGCTACAAAAATTGTGGGGACAGTAGATGCAAACTAAAATCCAGGTTGACTCTGAACATGATTTTGCAACAGTTCTCTTTATTTAATAAATCCAACATGGCAGTGGAGTATAATAGGTCTATAGCCTTAGTCTTAGTCTTCATAGTAGCTGACAAACTCGGATAGCTGAGTATTCTTGATTTGAGAATATCTAGGCTGGGCCATTTTCATGGTGGTCTGGTGTCAACGCTCCACACTGGACCAGGGCCATTTCTCCTTGCCCATGGTGTGCTCTCTGAAGTCTATGAATCTATGAATCAATGAACGAATGCTACAGAATGTTAACTGCCTCGCTTAGTGCCTTGCAAATATAGTGCCTCTAGGGCTTTGCCTATTTTCTTTTTCCACCCGAACCACAATCCCAGCCCCCTTTATATAGGATGCATGTGTTTGTACGAGAGAGCTCTGACATCACCAAGTGTCTGAACCGACCTACTGAGAGATATATGCAGCAGAAATGCAAAAAGTATATAAAAGATTATCCAATTACATATATACATACATTCACACCTAATCTAAAAATTTATACTTACAATAAAGGTAAAGACAAGCATTATTTACATACACTTTCGTGTCCATCGGGCGCAGCAAGAGGATGGCAAAAGGTTAAAAAAAGGAAAATAAACACAAATAACAAAAAAAATTATCACAAAACAATTAATAACATAATAATTAAAGGACTAAATTCAAATGCAGGGCAGGGTATAAACGAACTCCAATAGGTGCTACACATGTACAGAACAAACACAAACATGAGGTACACAATGCATGCTACATAAATTCCAGCATAAATACACAGAACACAAACAAGGCAAAGTTCAAGGGTCAGCTCTATTATTTTATAGACTATAGTATAGTGTAAATCAAGGCCTCCTATGGTTGAGTTAACACACATGTGGGATGGTTTCAGGTGCCAAAACTGTGCAGGGGACTCAAAAATGGCGTAACATTAGAGTTGCAGGAAAGATAAAGTGCTCACCGCTTGTTCTTATTTCTGATGTGTTCTTATAAATGATTTTCACTTTGGGAGCGGAAACAAAGTGTGGTGAGCACTATGAAGGAGGAAGGGTACTATCATTATATACCCAAAGGACAGAGCATCAATTCTGATTTGGCTGTGCAGTAATTCCCTCACCATAAAGAAATTCAAAGTAAGGGTAGCGCGAAACTGAGAAAAACTGTAGGAAATTGTCAGACAAGCCACCCAACTGACCCACCACTACATATCCTCACTCATTAATTGCTTGTTCCTTTACCTGCTTGCCTGGTTGTGTCTTTATCCTCATTAAAGAACACATGAGATCCAGACATCGATCTCGATTGATAAGTCGTTAATCGCCTCATGTGATGCCATCGGTAGCTTATGCTGGCGAGGGTGCTGGCGGGGTTGGTAAGTAGGGTGGGAGCTGACAGACCCCTGATACACTAACATGTAATGTAACAGAGTGTCAAAATACCGTACAGGTGCTTTTGTACAAGTGCCATCATAAGAAATGTTCAACTTTCTGTTACTTGGGGGCAAAATTGCTACTCTTACATTTTTTGAAAGTGGTTTTACAGAGGAAACAGTTGTGACTAGGTGTTCTTATATATCCAACAATGCGTTTTTATAACTGAGGAAAATAAATAAGAAAAAATTCTTCAAAGCAGAAGCTCGTTCTTATGACCGATGTATTCTTATAAGCAGCCTTCTTATAAGCGGTGAGTACTGTACCAAGCAAATGGATGCAATAAGTCAGTAATACAATACACATCCATACACATACAAACTTTCATTAGCCTACAGCAGGCGTTCAATCACATACAACCTGAACATCAAAGTACTAGAAAGAATTACTTTAGATGCGTTGACAAGAATACTAAGCTAACTGAATTTATCAGCTATTATGAAGAATGAAAGCTAGCTATTGATTGTTTTGGTATTTAAGGAGGGTGAGGAGGGGAAACAAAAAACAAAACTAAGCCAGAAAAAAACAACTTTCCAAAATACATAAAACAACAAAATGAAAATAAGGACAAAATAAAAGTCAACTAAAATATTTTTAAAAAGGAAGATATGTACATTAAACTTGAAACTCAAAAGAACAAGACAAACACATAAACAACTATCTGCTTCTGAATTTCCTTTTATCCTGATTAAGGACATTTTTCCATTGTTTGGCACTTTAACATGGTTTAATATAGTGAAGAATAAGAGGGCATATACTTCAAATAATTCAAGGGTACATAGTTTGAGTGTCTTGCCTGCAATCTCTGTCATAAGATTAAATCATAAATTGTAAAGCACTGACAGGTGAAGGGGAACACTGTGGTAAAAGGGTAGAGCGTTGGGCTACAGAAGGAGAGGTCACGGGTTCAAACCACCAGGTGGCACATGTATTTTTTCCTTAAGCAAGAAAATTCACCCCTGTTGCTTCACTCGATCCAGGTGGAAATGGGTACAGGTTTTGCTGGGAAAGGATTCTGCAATTGACTAGCATCCTATTCTGAAAGTGATAGATCTAATCTGTCACTGTCCGCTTCATGCTTTGCAAACCGGTATAAGCTCTGGCTTTATGAGCTGAAAGGCTTAAAACGACTACTGACAGGTGAAGTAAATGACAGACCTTTTCCAAAACTACTTACAGGGACAAGAGTGATCTCGCTCCAGAACGTCCTGCTGTTGATCCAAGTTCATTATGGGAAAGGTTCAATGTGCCAAGGGGGCAGAGCCACAAGGAGGGGTCAGGAGTTTTACTTATCTTGTTAAAGGACATATCAAGATGACTCAGTGTTTCTGGAAAGGAGAAGAGACTTTTAAAAATGTGTTCTACTGTTGATATTCAAAAGTAATCTTAGTATCTTTATTCTTGTGGCTTAGTTTGCACCATGCCATGATAATGAGATCCCTTGTGCTTCTCTCCTTCTGAAATCTATACATATGTATGTGTATGTATGTATGTAAGTGTATGTATGTATGTATGTGTGTATGTATGTATGTATGTATGTATGTATGTGTATGTATGTATGTATGTGTGTATGTATGTGTGTATGTATGTATGTATGTATGTATGTATGTATGTATGTATGTAT
>JBCHJU010133636.1:0-10404 GCA_039654505.1 Plocamopherus imperialis | reverse complement strand
TAAAATATGATGCACTAATATATCACAAAGCCACTGTATAAGAATCTCAAAATTAAAATCACAAGATCTTTAAAAAAGTTGACATGAAACAGGAGACTCAAAAACACGTCTGCCTGCGAAGTCAACAACAATCCAATCTCTTAAAAGTGAGATCATACCATCAACTTAAAAGTGAGAGAGCCCTAAGAAATCTTATAGCTATGGCCAAAAATCAGCATAGATGGAAACTCATGACAAAAAGTGTAACAGAAGCTGCCAAGGTATCTCAGACAGATGACTAGGAAGCGAAAGGCTAAAAGTCAAAAGTCCGTTCACCATGTGATGTCCCTTTACTTAGAAGTTTACTTCTCAATTTCTTTTAATGTACAGTGGTTTCATATTTAGGAGATTATGTACCAAAGAGTTTATGTAGATAGTTGCTTGTTGTTTTTTAATAATTTGTAAACATTTTAAGATAAATAATGTTGACCTGCTTGTGGCATTGATAGTTTCTTGGGTTGTTCAATTCGCCCGTGAGTAATTCTTGGCTTGGTCAAAGGACGGAAAATACCAACAAGATCAGGCTTTGTGGGGATGGGGGCCGGACAATCCTCCATCTGACAGCATGCAGGGTGAGTTGGGTCAGGAATAAGTACACATTTTGGGTCTCTGGTCACTTTTGGACAGCTGTAATATTATTGTTGTATCAGTAGCGGATAAAGACCAAAACAAAAAAAAAAACAAAAAAAACAAAAACAAAAACAAACAAAAAACACAAAAATACAAAGAAAACCCAAAACAATCACCCGTCAAAAGAAATAAACAAAGAAAAGAATTCAAAAAACAAACAAACCCCACAACAATTAAAAAACAACAACAAACAAACAATCAAAACAATATTTATCAAAATTGGAGTTGTGTCTTATGAGTTTGCATAAATGTCACAGTAGACACCTAAAATATATCAATGGATATTAAATGTGCCAAAAATGTTACTAGATTTTTGAGTTTGTCTTTTTTGTTAAGTAAGATTAAAGAACATGAATGTTTTCAGTCTGCAAGAAAGGTACAAAATACTGAAAGACAAAGTCCAAGCAGTACAGGGACAATTCAAACCCATAACAACCGTCTCCCTTGGCTTCTCAGAACAATGTATTTTTCTCTCAACAAGGAAAATGCACAAAGGATAAACACTGTTATCAAATTGTTTGAAAAAGTTAGAAATATCATTGCAAGAAAGATTGAATTGATGTGGAATTTTTAGGGTCTCCTTTCAAAAGCTCTGGGGTGATATGTTTGTTGGCTATTGTGTTGCGAGTCGCAGTTGTCCCTAGCACATGTTCAGCCATTCTGTGTTGTCAGTATACAGTTTGTGGTTGTCATAATAAGGAATTTCTTACTGGACTCTGGAATAAAGAAACCATTCATAATTCCCTTTGTCCTCTTTTCTCTTTACCTGTATAAAGATTTCTGGATGGATTAATCACTTTATCTGCTCATGTATCTGATGTTAATAACAGCATAAATGCAGCTGCCCATTTTCAGCCAAGGCAGTCGACTTTTATGATGCTGAAATTAACCCAAATGAATTTGAACTGCTGAAGAAGCCATTGAAATGGTTCAAGTTGAATAATGACAATCAGCACAGTCAACCAATGATGTCTGGACGTGTTGCTAGCTGATTTATATCTTCCTGAAGATAAGCAAAGGTTTCCTATTCAATCTTGGTTCACTTGAATGGCAGGTGTGCATTGCACCAACATGAAACAGGACTGTGCTAAAATTTCAATGTGGAAAGGTAATGTTAGCAATAATTTTGTTTTTTGTGTCCTAATACACTGTGATATTTCATTGATAAAACAATGAGAGGCAATAGACTAAGGACAACAAACGAGCTGGTTTCATACGGCAACAACATTCCTAATAGAGTTATTTGCCTGTACTGAAAAAAAAGGAAGAAATCTAATAGAAAGATGCAAAAATAAATACTTACAGATCAGAGCATCTAACAATATTTTTTCTTGGATTTTCACATGTGCAAACAGAGCCACAGTCATCTTCATACCAAGTCTGTTGTTCCCTGTAGTAGTGGCCTTTGTACATACAAACACCTGATGTTGGTGGAAAAAAAATGAAAAGTTTCACAGTTTCACATTAAAGACATTAACAAGGTGAATCAAAAAGTTGATTATACTATCTTAAAAATGCAAAATGCAATTTATTTTGTGAAGCAGAATTTATCAAAAGTAAGGAAAGCAAATTCTTGGACAGTATCTTATAAAACTATCTCTTTCAGCATATGACCAAAGCCATTAGATGGCGAGGATGTGACAAGGCAAGGACACTTGACATAATTTTCTCAAATGAAGAAAACATGGTATCAAACTTGGAATATCAAAATCAGTTAGGTAAAGGAGATCACTGTGTGATGACATTTGACTTTAATTGCTTCACAATACTTTTTACAATACAACGTACATTAGCTACAATCTCACGCACTTCCTAATTGCACGCTGCATTATTCATGCCTAACAAGTCCAAAAAACAAAACGATCACAGAACTTCCGGGTCAATCTCCCATGACCCCAAGCACAGGAATGTTCGATAATTGTATCTTTCGATTACAGTAATTAAAAAAAGTGATACCAAACCACACATTGATTGGAAAAAAATTCTGCTGGGCAACAATGAAAAACCCAACATTGATAATGTCTGGAATTTCTATTTAGGCAAAATTAAGACAACTGAAGAAACATATTTACCTACTTACATCTCTTAAGAGGAACAGGAAACACATCAACTCCTTGACAACATGGACACATCAAACATCACCATCATTGAAGACCTTCAAATCTAGGCTAGTCCTTTAATGGGAAAACTTGCCAACTTTATATCATGCCACATTCTGTTAAGTCACTCACATACACAGTGAACAGACCAGCAGGGTTCAATCACTTATATGTTCAATTTCAATTTCAAAGGCAGTTTTAGAAAATCTCAGCATGTCAAAACTAGATGTAGCATCTGGGACCCTAACATTCACCCTGAGAGTTCCCAAGTAGTTAACGGGGTGTAAAGCAGTCAATCAATTAATCAATCAAAAACCATTCACCGAACAGCCAAACCATTACCTTCAATTGGCGGCTTCAATATGGGCTTTGGAGTGGTACCCGTGTACCCTACTGGGGTGGGAGATGCTGTGATGATCTCTGGCAACAAATCTTTGATGGGTGTACAGTGTGGAATGAGGCAGCATTTGTCTCTGGGGTCTTCCACAAGCTCACATGATGGTGGAAGTTGTGGAATAGATGGACATCTGAATGACAAAATGAGAAATTCAAGTTAATTTTTTTTTTTTTACAGGAATAAATGTGTAGACATCTGTAAATAGATAATTAATGTTGGAATGTTTGGTATGAAGTCAAAAATTGTAAATCAGATAAAATGTAATCTTTTAAATTGTATTTAAATCATTTTAAACATGAGCACTGTATTTACAATTGACATCTAGGATGAAATTTGATGAACACATTCCATTTATTCTTTGATGACATCAAATAATTCCTCATTACAGTTGAAGAAATATTGGTAACGATGACTTCAAAATTTCATGATATTTGGCTTGTTGTGGAACAAAAATCTCATCTGCCACTTTAATGTAAATTTCATTTGGGTAATGGGTTTTTTGATTCTCCCTTCCCCCTTTCTTTTGTATTTCACAGCCATTGTTTTGGACTGAAGATCAAGTGCAGTAATTTTCTTGGAAAGAAAATTGGCTGGAACTAAGTTTTGTGAGCAGACTTTTTATAGCCTGCACTATCAGTCTGGAATTCTATAGATCAGAATCCACGGGTAACACTGATACTCTCTGTTGCTTTAAGTCAAGACTGAAGACTGAGCTTTTTTGGCTAGCATACAATTAGTGTGTTTGGTTTCTCCAATATTTAATGTTGATTTTAAATGAGTTGTCGTCATTAGCATTTATGGTATTTGTCTAAGGAATATCTGTAGTAAAGCGACATTGAATACTGTGGCTGATTTTGTTGCGTCAGAAATATAATTATAGCACAGTACAGTATAGTACAAGCGACCCTCTTTTTTTCCTTTACAAGATTTGACAGAGAGTCCTCAATGAAGTATATTGTTTCCCCGATGCACTGATATCCAGGCAAAAAGTCTCTGAATATGAATCATGTCAAATAAATCTCAAATACATTAATACCTTATATTTTCTATTTAGCCTCTCTCATGTTGGTGCAACACTCACCTTTGATCACAGCGGAAATTTCCTTTATGTTCATCTGTGCAGGTACACACAAATGAGCAGCCATCAGTCCAAGACTGTCCTTGTCTGTAGATTTTCTTATTTACATAGCATCCAACTGGTTAAAGGAAAACCAAGAAAGAGTATGGGAGTATTATTATTATGATGTATATATTATAATGTATGAGAAAACCATAATTCAAGACAAATATATCAAGAGGAAATTGTGTCAGTGTTTCAAATTTTGATTTCAAAATGATGTATTTCTATTACCTTTTTCACCTCATTCACAGTGGCCTCATGGGCACACCAGTTGTGCTTTGGGCTTGCAACTGAAAAGGTTGGTGGTTCAAAACCTGTGTGGACAATGTGATTTAAACCTTGGGCAACGTTATTTACATTAAATTGCATCTGTTTGCGGTGCTGCTCTTGTGGCAGATGCTCGATTTTTGATTGAAAGTCAAAAGACTAATTTCCCTTCAGGATAGATTAAATGGAATTTTTTAATTTTTCATTCTGTTTCATTTGATGATAATATTGCTGTTGTTGTTGTTGTTGTTGTTGTTGTTGACGTTGATGACCATAATTGTGATAATGACAATGATGATGATGATGATGATGATAATGTTGATGATGATGATGTTACAACAAAACTTTTGCTCCAACTAAGTTTCCCATTTATCAGAATCAACAAATACAGTAATGACAGTGACAGAAATGGTCATTTTTGTCATTATTTGAAAAAGGGGGGTTGAAGAAGATTTTTTTTTTGTGAAGAATTAAAAGTGGTCAATTAGAAAGCCATCTTACAAAAATATTTTGCCTGCATCTCCTTCCACACGGTTGCTTTTTCTTTTCTTTTTTCTTTCAATCAAAAATCAATGAACCCACCTGTCTTTTTTGACAAGGGATTCAAACCCTGAGGTACGAGGCTTGTTCCCTTGGTATGGCCTGGAATCACTCTGATGACCTTCAATGGGTCATCGGTCTCTGGATCTTCACACATTAAAATCTGACAACACCTGTCCTTGGGATCTGTCACTATTTTGCACCCGGGCTGTTGTGGAGGAAGGATGGCACATCTTTTGAAAGAAGATAGAGAAACAAAGTATCACCTAAAAATGTTTAAGAGATGGTTATGGCAACTGCAATTTCTACTTCTTGATAATAATGATAGACTATCAGTGCCTCTTCTCTATACTTTGCAGCATTTCACACATCTTGAAAATTTATCACTTCTTCAGTTCTATTCACAACACTGAGTTGCTACGTTTGTGTAGCCAGTGCCAGTGCGCAGAATCTTCACGTTTTCTCCAATTGGCTTCATGTTTCACAATTTTTTTGTCAATAGAAGGCTACTGAGTGCTTTAGAGTAAGTAATTCTGCATTTTTTTTTCAGGTTTGGGACATTCAAGCAGCTGATTTTGGTATGACCCGTATCATAAGGAAGGCAGTTTTTGGTTGATCCTCTTTATATAGGACTCGAATTGAAATGAACATGACCAATTCTCCGCTGAAAGTTTGTGTGCTTTATTCTTGTATATGCAATGAGTTTAATTCGTCTTGCATTACTTGCATTCATACAGAAGTAAATATGTAAAAATGTTAGAAGCAGACCTATTTATTTTACTCATGGAGTTTGAAGCCGAATCTTCACACATGTAGAAATAGGAGCATCCTTCAGTCCAACGGTCTCCCTCTTTATGTGCAATGCCCCTAAACACACAGTAAGCTGTTGGATGCAAGGGGCAGGAAACACATTGAATATTGGCATGTTGTATAATGCATTAACTTACATAATCATGCACTGATTTCTATGTTTATGTAATATGGCTCTGCTCTGCCTACCACAAGCTTTTCAATAATGTTAGAAATGAACTTATCAAAAATAAAACCTTATGCCTAAATAACGAAATAAATATTATTATAATAATATCAACAGTTAATATGTTCAACAAAATCTCTTTAAAAACAAGCACGAGGCCAGTCCTTATTCTAAAATTAATTTTTCTTTCCTCATTGAATTCCTCTTTTTGTATTTATAGTTATTCTCAAAATGTGTAACTGAAATTTTCTAGATCTCATGTGTCTGATCTAATACTTTATGCAACAAATCTCTTTTTGTACTTGGCAAGTTGGGCAGCACTTCTCCTGGTTTTGGTGTGGGCGGTGCAAGGCAAGATGGCTTCTGACAGCAAGGATTTGCTTTGTCATACTCAAAAACACAGTAAGGGGGCAGAGCAGGATAACTTGGGCAGCTGGCAGGAAAAAAACAAAACAAAAAAAAAACCAACACGAAACTGTATTACTTCTACCACATTCTCTTTCATGTACAATATGTTTATTTCATCAATATTTATTTCTGTCTAAAATAAATAAAAATGAATGGGCATTAAATATTTTGAAACTCAATCCTTTCATTCATCTCTCAATTGAATTGTACCACAGTTTGAATTGTTTCAAATTATCTTGATAAGTTTCAATAATATTAACACAGGATATTCAGAATTTATATTTTAAAAGGAACAGTCGTAAGAGAGGTATCATATTTGCTTCCTTTTTTTTTTTTCACAAATATTGAGGAGATATCTTGTTCCTTACTTCTGTCCTTTATTAAAATCAAATTAGGCCAATTTACAGGCAAACAGTGGTTGGATTTACCCAAAGCTTTACTATGAAAGTTTTAAGAAGTCAGACTGTATATGAATACATGAAACATATCTGACCACAGACTCTCCTAAGCCTCTATATTCAGTTAAAATGCCTATTCACAGTCTGAGGTATCAGTTGAAAATCCTTTACATAAAGCTGAGTGGCTTTTGAAGTGATTGTTGAGACTTTTCTTGAAGCTGTTTACAGATTTTACATCAACAACATGCTCTAGAAGAACATTCCAGATATCAACTACCGTATACCCTCATGTATAGTACACCATCCAAGATAATGACTAGACAACTAGACAACTTCAATTTTGGTCTCAAACCTTTATCTAGTGGATAATGTGCATCAATATTTCCATAAAATATTTACTTAACTGCAATAAGATTCCTCTTCAACAAGGTTAACTTGTGTCTTCGCTTCATTAGGGGAGCCTCCATTTTGAATGTTCATTATAAGCTTATCAGAGATCACTAGGCTAGGTAGGCCTATCATTCAATGGTAGAATAATGTGAATGATACATGTCATTGCTTCATTGAGGGAGCCCCTTGTTATAACCTATTTTTTACACTGAGCCACGCTACATTTATAACAAGCTAGGCCTAATTCTAAAGGGCACTAGGGCCGATTTCTAGTCGATCATATGACAAGGAAGCCTTTCCCTTCAGTGCGACATTGATGCAGTAAGTTTCTAGAAGACATTTCTATTATGTGGAATGTTGCTAATTTTACTGCAACATTAGAGAGGGGATGTTGGGGTCAATGTTGATGAGGGGAGGCATATGGACCTTAGAGATGATGGCCGTCCCCCATTTCATGTGCATTGTGCCATGAACGGGGTCACTTGCTACCTAAAAGGACTGAAGGATTTTGTACACAAAGGGAGATAGAACATCTTGGGGGGTTATCATGGTGCATATTTTAGGGCATAATGGCCATTGTTATATTGTTTTTGAGAGATGATTTTATTTTCCCTGGAAATCATCTCTCCTTTTTGCGACATTTTAATATCGTTATCATAGTATCTTTGTATTACTATTCTAAATGTTTCTTTTCCTCTTTGGCATCCCTTTTATCAAACCTTCTTCTAAACGTAGGAACCAAAAAGTAAAAAAGCTGATCATCGTGCAATACCACCAATTCATTGTGGCAATTCAATAAATGGACGAAACCTCTTTATAATGCACTAAGATAAAAATGGAGTTACATCCCTGGATAGATCAAAATTGATATTTCAAGGATGGGATTTTTTCGACCGCAATTGGGACTGCGAAGATAATGCACACCCCCACTTTGAGGCATTGATTTTAGGCAAAAAGTTGCGCATTATACACAAGTATATATGGTACTCAATTTGTGTAAATAGTTTTTGCAAATGTCCAATCTGCTCCTGCTTTTGAGGAATTTTAAGCTCAGCAAAAAAAAACAGACTATAAGGCTGACCTGACAATAAGCAGCACCCCCCGATTAAAAAAAAAAAAGATTTTTTCCTAACATAAACCGTGTCGGACTATAAGCCACATGGCCAATGGGCGAGGAAAACAGTCAATGCTGAATGTCTGGCTTTTATATTTATAAGAACAGTATTTTTTTTCTATTTCTATACAGAATGATTCAGCACCCTCCCTTCTCCATTTCCCTCAAACACACACACACACACACACATACACACATATACACATACTGACACATTAACAAACATTTCTCTAGCTTAATACTTGTATCAAGTTTATGACATTTACTCTTATTGCAAAATATATCATCTTATTAGTTCTTACATAGATGTGCATTCATAAAGATGACTGGAAGCATTAACACATTTGCATATTTCACAGTTCTTTTGCCATTGCTCATCTTGCCTATGCAACTTGTTATTGACAAAGCAGCCAACTGTGAAAAGAAAAAATTAAATAAAGCCTTATACTACATGAGCGTGAACTGTTCATAAATGTCTTTACATCTAAACTTGGTAGTACTCTATCTGGAAAATGGATAGTGCTGTATGTGAAAACTTGATAGTCCTTTATGTGAAAACTTGGTAGCCCTTTATACAGTAGTGATAAAAAATAAAATTACATTTTTGTTGTGCTCAATTTGTCTACTTATGTACATCAAAATAAATCATGATATATATCACGTGAAAGGTAATTCAATTCTGCTTACAAAGGTGTCAAATACATTCATGTACATATCATTGTAAGCGTGATATGAGTATTTGAGTGTGAACACCTTATGATCCCAATTTGAAAAAAGTAGAATAATTATTGTTCATATTATGTTCTGCACACTAAAGCAATTTTTCCAAAAGGTTGCACATTTCTGCACATTCTTTTGAACAAGGAACTGACCTCTATCTGTTGTCTCATAGTTTTATGTCTGATTTACATTTTGTTCAATCAATTTTTTTTCTCTCTAAAACTTCAGACTATGACACCTCTCCAATACAGGCAATATTCAAAAATGACCAAATTGAGTTGTGATGAAAGGGCATGGTTGATGGAACATTTTGAAGCTGGGTTTAGTGTTGAAAGAGTAGCCAGCATTTTCAATCTCATGTCATGAATGTCGGTTTATCAGTCAAAGGGCATACATGATTTTATCGGTTCCTTAAAAGATCTCCAGAGACTGAGAAGGCCACGGGTTCCCGATGCTGATGACGAAATTGTCCATGCTCATGAGGATGGTCCATTTAAAACAGCTGTTGCAAATGTGAAGGAGCAAAGGCAGTGTAGTAGGCATGTGTCACTCCTTTCATCAATCCTGGGAACAACCTTGACATAATAGCCCATGACAACGTTCTGCTACCCAGTTATTTTTGCAGGACAGCAATGTAGAAACTCTTATTTCGCCATCACTTTCACCTTACATGAACCAAGTGGAACAGATGTGGTCTCTGGTGAAGTCGGCGCTTAAAACAGTGTCCGATTCCCAGAGAAAATGATCAACTCTTTCTTTAAGGTCAGTGGAATATGAGCTGAGATTCTGGGAGCAACTGTCATCAGCTTCACAACGTTGATAAGATGACGAGTCAGGCACTTGCTGGATGCTAAAGGCAGACACACAAAATACTAGGCCAGAGAGCACCATTTGCCAAGTGAGATTTTGTTTTGTTTTTCATTGCACCGTTTCTTGTATAGAGATGGAATCTCGCATTTTGATAAAACTATGATTTTCAGAGTTGTACTTTTATTGTTTTAAAGAGCATGCTTGGCGTTTATAAGAAAACAAAAACGTAACGTTATTTTGATCACTACTGTATAAAAAATTGGAAGACCTATATGTGGAAGCTAAGCACAATGTTGACATTTATGTGAAAACTTGAATGCACTTATAAAAAAAAAATATATATTGCAGTTATATAGCGCTTTTTGCCGAAGCCTGAAAGCGATTTACAATACATTTATTCCCCCACCAGGCATGCTCCTCGGGGAACATACGGTAAAGTGCAGCCCATTTGGCGCGACATTTACCAGCCTATTGCCAGGTACCCCTTTGACACCTG
>JBCHJU010133525.1:0-10406 GCA_039654505.1 Plocamopherus imperialis | reverse complement strand
CCACCCCCCAACCCACTTTTCTCAATCTCAAATTAAATTTTAGAAAATCACCTGTTTTCATGCGGTGTGGTCCCGCCTGCCTCTTCTTCTTTTCCCGAGTTGCCAAATGTACTTGGCCCTCGCTGGTTTCCTTCTGTCGGATCTTCTTCAACATCTGCTTGCGTATTTGCTTCTTGGTGGCACTGCTTGCAGTTTGGGCAGCAGAGCTTTTGACGTGCTTCTCTGCACGGATGGTGGGAAAGCTAGCACGCTTGTGAGGAGATAACGGAGCCGGCTTTTGTGTGGAGGCGGGACGATGGGGCTGTACAATCTGACCAGTGCCAACGTCCGTCGTGCTGTCTGAGGACCGGTCAAGAGGCGAGACAGGCTGGGTGGTTTGAGGTTGAACTGGAGCTGGCATTGTCGCCGCCGTGCTAGGCAGTGGCAACGAGGATGGTGGGATAGATTGGGTCGATGTGTTCGGAGGCACCCAAGGCCTAGTTGAAGTTGAAGGATTCGTTCGACTGGGGTGTGCAGAGGAGGTTTGGGACAACAGTGTCAGGAGGGCTGTGTGTTTTTCAGATTTAGTGTGGACTTGGTGCCATGGGTTTTGCTCTGACTCTACCTGCAGAACTCTTGGGATCACTTGCTGATATGAACCCCTGATAATGCCATCATCCTTCTCCATTGGCTTCATGTGCGGCCGTTTCACCTCGGGCCCGCTGTCTGGCCCGTACATACCCTTGTTGCTCACTGCTGCGGAGGCAATCTTTCGTTTTGTCGCTTGGGAAGAATGTACAGATTTCAGTGGCCTTCGCAGCTGTGTGCCTTCCTGGATGGCGTTTCTGGAATGTTGAGATGCAAAATGGCCTACGCTTTGAGATATTGGAATCTGAACATATCTTCCTTCTTCTGTAGCTGCACTTTCACCAGAATTGGCAGACTGCGATTCGTTGGAAATTATTTTGGTGTAGGTAGGTAACGCTGCTCGATTTGGCGATGGACACTGTGGAGGGGTGATTTCCCTCGAGGTCTGCGGATTCTCCTTAGTTGGGGATCCGCCAGGGACGGGGGCGATGTTTTTCAGGTGATCTTCGTCAATAAAGACTCGCAGAACCCTTTTGGGCCCTCGCGGGGTTTGGGTCATGACGGGCCGCACCTCCACACCTGGCACGCGTTTGCCCCTGGGACTGGTAAGCGCAGTCTTGATCAGCTCGAGGATGGACTTTGACCTCTCGCTGTCTTCACCTTGTGAACTCACCAGAGACTGGAGGGTGCTTGAGTTGAGCTCAAAGCTGCCCATGTAGTTGACTTTGGATGGCAGACTCATGGCTGGTCTTGGCGCGGCCTCTGAACTGCCAGGCGGAGAAGAGCTCACCTGGGGACTTGAAGATGGGATCGACAGCGGACGGCTCAGTGGTTGGAGTCCAGGGTGCTGCTCTGGCCTCAGTGCTCCATGCCCTCCACTTTGCTCCTGTATTGCTGATGTGTTTGGCTGATAAAGAGACGACGATGACATTGATGGGTGGTGTGTCTGCCTTACAAACTGAGTGCCGGAAAGTGTAGAGGACTGTGCTCTGGCAGCCAAACGGTTTAAGGTTGATGAAGCGTCTTGTGATGGCAGCCTCACTGCGAAGAGAGACTGAGAGCCTGGAAGTGAAGATGGCAGTAACGATGAGGATGACTGAGGCGTCGTTTGGCGATACATGGTTGACGAAGGAAAACTGGACGATGACGGCAGAGACACCAGTAACGATGAGGATGACTGGGGCGTCGTTTGGCGGTACATGGTTGATGAAGGAAAACTGGATGATGATGGCAGAGATACAGGGGTCTTTCTGACGGGAAGAGAGGACTGGATAGGCGACTGCGGTGATTGAATGAAGGACGGCAAGGACGGATTTGAAGGCGGGGCAAAATTCAAAGTGGAGGAGTTGAACGCGGGGTTGCTGGGGTTCCGGGATCCAACAGGAGACGTCAAAGGGAGGCGCCCCATGGTGGAGATGATGTGCGGGTGTTGGGGGGAAGGAGTCGGCGGCTGCTGCTGCTGCTGCTGCAGTTGCGCCGACTGTTGGACGAGATTCGGCACATAGACGGAAGGCTGGGCAATCAGCGACATGAGGGACTGGCTGACATTGACTGCTGGCTGCTGAAGAAGCGCTTGGTTGGTATTGACGGTCGGATGAAGGAGGGTCTGGTTGCCGCTGATCGCTGGCTGCTGCATCAGGGCTGGGATGTTCAGGGTAGAGGGAAGGATTGAGCCCTGGTTCAGGGACTGGAGACTCAGCTGCGGAGTTATCAGTCTGGGGTTGGCGGCCAGAGTGAGGAAGGAAACGGCTGGCTGCCCGCTGGTTGGCAACATCGGGCCGACCGGCAGGGTGGGTTGCGTCGGCTGGTTGGGCGGCTGCTGCAAGAGGACGCCGGGAGGGCTGGCGTGCCGGAGGAGGAGGTTGGCGGAGGCGTGCGGCTGGGGCTGCTGGGAGTTTGGAATGGAGGCCATCGGCTGGGTGCTGGTCTGAAGAAGCATGCCGGGCTGGGGCGAGTTTTGCAACAAAGAGCCCGGCGTTGCCTGCATCAGGACGTTGGACGGGGAAACTTCTTGCTTGGGTTGGAATTCACTGCTCGTCGGTGCCGCTGGTTGGATGACGTAGCGGCCGAGGCAAACCTCGGACACCACGAATGGCGGGGAGGAAAGAGGGGAGGCTTGCATTGCGTGAGACGGGGGTGAGATGCCGCTCACCAGGGAGGAGCAGGGCATTGACATGCTCTGTTTGGGTGACAACGTGACAATGGTGGGAGGGGGTTGGGATTGGACAAATGGCATGTTGTTGGGAAAGGACGGCCGATTGTTGATTTCCACTTGGGGAAGTGGCTGCAACAATGATCGCCTCGACATAGAGGGATCTGGCACCTGCAAACCGTGGGCCTCGCCAATGATGACATCGTCGTCGGAGTCCTCGTTGTCATCATTAGCTTTGGAAGGATTGCCAATGACTGAAGTTGCAGGAGGGGTTACGATATTTGTACAGTTGTTTGCAATATCAGAGGTTTTAGGGTCCTTGCTTTTCTGCGGAGCATCATAGCCATCATTGGAAGTCTCAGAACTGAAATCATCACTCTGTATGTCGTAAGCTGCAGATATGGAATCTGGGCTCTCGGACCTCGATATCAGAGGAGTTTCTGGGTCATGCTTAGATTTAGGTACTTCAGAAACATTTCCATTGGTTTGAGTTTCCCCATCGGATTCTTTCAAACCGTCCCCAGGTATTTTCAGATCAGTTCCATCATCGTCCCTCCTCCCCGAGTTGTTTTCCGAGGAAGGCGTCGTTCTCTGGCTTTCTTTAGGAGTTGCTCCCATCTCAGGCAGGTCAGTTGTCGTCACAGAAACATCAGCATTTGGGGGTGTGAGGTTCATGGCAGTCTTTCGCAACAGCTCGCCGATTTTTTGGGCTGCCTCCACATTTGGAGACCTGACGACAATTTTCAACTTCTGCCCAGAGGCTCTGATTGCATCGGTGACGTGTGGTGGCAGCACTTTCTGGACATCCTGCTGTTGTTTGTCCGACAAAGATGATGAGGACGATGAAGATGATGGCACAGCACTTTTCACATCGTCGTCATCTGTCAAATCAATAACCTCATGTTTGCTACTGTCATTTTGCTCTTTCGCACAAACATGACCAGGTGATGAAACTTTATCGATGTGTGATAACCCTTCCTTTTTAGCCTCTTTTGAAAGAAACCTTAGAGGCCTGCTTTCAGGATATCCCATGGGAAGAGTGCTTATGCGATGGTCTTTCCGCGTGCTAGCATCTTTTTCTTTTGGGTCTATCACTTCCATGTTTACTTCTACGCATCCAACTGTGGCTGGCTCAGAAGATATATTTGATGTCTCATCCAGGTTTTGCTTGCCTAGTCTAAGAGAGCTTCTGCGTCTTTCTATTTGTTTTGAGGGCACTTCAGAGACCTCTTTCTTGACTTCATTACCTTCGTTGGCATTCTCATTTTCAATCAATTTTTCTTCCTCGTTTTTGTCTTCAGTTTCAACTTTCTCTTCTGGTCTCTTCTCAACTTCAGATTTTTTCCCTTTGATTCTTCCCCTTATACTCAAAGCTTCATTCTTCTTCTTTTCATATTCATTTGAAACATCTTTTCTTGGACGACCCCTTCCTCTTTTCACATTTTTCACTTTCTTCTGATCTATTACCTCTGTGTTATCCTCAGCTTCTTTGCTCTCTTCTACTTTCTTCTGTTCCAGTTCTTTTTTCACATTTTCTGTCTCAGGGTATATCCTTGGCCGCCCTCTGCCCCGTTTTTCAGTTGAAGGGGAACACAAAGGTGATTCACTGGGCTCCTTGATATTCTTACAAACTTCTGCCTCTGCGCCTTCCTCTTTCTCCCCCTTCAAGATAGCCAGATATTCGTTAAGCTTTGCAGTTCTATTTGAGGGTCTGCGACTTCGCCTCAGGGTGGTCTCAAAAGCGTCTTCACTGTCATTACATTCCCTGATTTTCTTACAGGCTTTTAGCTCCTCCATCTCATCTTTCACTGTTTCTCCAATTAAAACTGAGGCAGCGTCTACCTCATCATCATTGCCTTCAGCACTTCTCTCATCAAAGTCTCTTTCTGAAGGTTCATCAAACTCATCAATATTTTGCTGCTTGCTATTGGAGGATGTGACTAGGGAGGATCTCCGACTTGATCGAGTTTTGGTCTTCCCACTTCTACTTGTACTTCTTTCAAGACTGGCGTTCCTTTCTTTTTCGCAGGTACTGTCTTTCCTTTTCTTTGCATCTCTAGATAAAGCACCCTCCTCACCTTCCTCTTTCACAGCAACTCCAATATTCTCCGAGCGGTGCTGGTCCTTTGCTCCCACAGATGGTGCATTTGGGTTCCTTCCATCTACCGGTTTCGTTTCCTGAGACAGCCGCATCCGCGAGTGCCGAGTTCTTCCCGCTACACCCTTCTCATCGCCCTCCGTCTCCACAGCCAAAGCATCTTTCTTGTCTTCTTCAGCCTCATCTTCTGAACTCTCAGTCTCCTCGACGTACCACACGCGTTTCTGCCTCTTCTGGCGCCGGCTGTGCTTTGAGGCGTCAATTTGAATGTCATGATCGACTTCTGGATAGGCGATCATGACTCCTTTCTCCTTCACCTTCTCTTCCTTCTTCAAGCCGCCTGCCATGATGCTCAGCTTTGAGCCGCTGGTGGAGGCCAGAGCGGGACTTTTCTTCTCTCTCTTTGGAGCAACCACCATAGCTGTTGGAGACACTCTGGGCTGCAGTTTCATGGTTCTGGTTCTACTGGCGACAGAATCGCACACTGCCTCACTGTCGGACAAGGTTGGGGACAAAGCTGCATCCAACGAGCGACGGCTCACGAGCCCGACGGCCTCCAGCATGGTCTCCTTGGGAGAGACTTTCTCTTCAAGTCGGGCCATAGCACTTCTCGGCGAAAGCAGGGGCGAACACCCGCTGTCAGGTGATGCGGTCGACTTGGAATCCCGAAGACGCACCTTCCCCAGGTGAGCCGGGGCGACGTTTCGTTGCGTGAGAGTGCTTTTTCGCAGGGACCTTTTGGAATCTTGACTGTGGACACTGCTGCCATCATCGGACAACTCACGGGTCAAACAAGAGTACTTGACATCTTTAAAATCGTCGGTGATAATGATGCTCAGAGGTTCATGTACGTCTACTGAAGACGGCGCTGCCCGTGATTTTTTTTGTTGGAGTTCACGTGAGAGACTGAAATTGGAAGACAACTGATCTACAGACTCTTTGGAAGGGGGAATGGGCAAATCTTGTGCACCCGGAGTTTCGTCCTCATCACTTGTGCTGACCTCAAAATCACAAACCCGCACATGAGAATGGTAGCTGTCTTTAGTTCGATAAAGACGCTTACAGGTTGGGCATTTATAGGGACCTTTGTCTGCAGAACAGCCCTCGACTGTGGTCCCATCCACCATTTTATCAGTGAGCCGTTCACTCTCGTGGAAAACTTCATCATCTGTTTTGGATTGGCAAGAGCCTTCTTGGACTGCCAAAAGATCTTCGTCTTTTGCGGTGGTAGTGTCAGACAGATCTCGGCATTCGGCTGTTTCCTTGTCTTTCTGTTCTGGGGAGGGATGACAATTCAGTCTACTTCCAGCCATCTGACCTTCTGATGCTACGCCTGGAGTCTTCTGGGGTTCAGAGAGAGGGTCTTCTTCACCCAAAGAATCAAAGCTGATTTCCGCACCATCTCCAACGTTTTCAGTGTCAACAGGATCATCACAAGAGTTCTTCAAAGAGGATGACAGCCTTGCCAATTCTTTTTTCCTCAAAGGAGCATACTTGGTTTTGCTCTCGCAGTCACTCAAAGTGTATCTCTTCTCCAGAGAGGGTTTGGAGATGAGGGACTCTGAGTCGCTGAGACTTCCATGTTTCATATCCTCCATCATCCTGGAGCTCCTCCGCCTTAATGGGTATTGCTTCAGTTCTTTCGTCTGGTTCCTAAAACCCCCCTTCCTTCCACCACCGCCATTTGAAATGCTTGGCACTTCTTCATTGACTGTCTGTTCTGTCCTCAGAGACAATTCCTCTGCCTTTACCTTCTCATCAACAGCTTCATCATCCCCCACAAGAAGCAATCCCTTATCAACAGCATCTCGTTCGACTGGTTCACTTTTCTCTGTCTGAACTGGTTCGTTACTACTCCCTGTTGCGTTCCCTTCAATATTTTGTTCTTTGACAGAAGTCGGCGAAATATAGCCATAATGGGTTTGGGAACATGACTGACGGTTTTCACTGAGACGAGATGGACCAAAAGACTTCTTTACATCATCAGGACTTTCTGACACTTCTTCAAGTCCCTCTTCTCCTGGCAGCTCATTGCGTGGATGACCATTTGGAAGGGGAGACATCTTACGGTCGTCGTCACATTCACCAGAAGATGTATGAATCTCCCTTTCAGACGTTGCCTCAGACAACACAGGACTCACTTTTGGGAAGCAAGCCTCCTCAACAACATCACCATCATCATCTTGATTTTCCGACACTGTCTTTTCAAACTCATTGCCTTCCTCGTCATGAGTCTCGTCAAAGCTCAGATCTTCCAATACGAGGTAATCGCTCTCTTCATCTGTGGTTTCAGCCACCGGTCTTTCTCTTCCGGCAGGGCCTTTCTCTTTACCCCCTTTTTCCTTCAGGTTGTCAAGATTTGAACATTGCTGCTCGGGGTCCACTGAGAGCTGGCATTCACCTCCAGTTTTAGCCCCGTCAGGTGAAGCTCTATGGCAGTTGGGCATGGGCTGCTTGCTGCCATGAGATATTTCTTTTTGGCATGGTGACAAGCTGGTAGCTTGCGTTGTTAAACCAGAAGTGCTTCCATTTTGAGTGACAGAGTCGTTGGATGTATGAATTTTATCAGGGGAATGTAGACTGTCATTATTTTCAAGAGTTCCTTCCGCGTCCACTTTTCCGTGACTAGATTTGGTCAGGAGTTGATCATCCGCTGTTCCTGGGAGAATTGCCAAAGGTTCAAGGTCAGAGCCATAGTTCTCATTGGTCCTTTCCACAGTCGACTCTCCTTCTGGTCCAGACAGCTCAATGACCTCTCCGTCATCTTCAAGCTCAATGCTGGAAATGTTTGCTTCATCCACGGACGGCTCTGTGGTGATATCGATAATCGAAGCTCCCAAGATATTTTCATCCCCTTGCGGCAGACTGACAGGGGATCCCTTCTCTCGTGGTTGCTCAATGTCTGAGCTGAAGGAGAGAGATAGGCTTTCCCTTTCATCAGATACTACAGAGCTATCCATTAATGGTCTCACAACACGATAAACATTCAAGTGACTGGCATCCCCCTGAAGCTGAGAAGATGGGCAAAGATTGGAGTTACTGACGGAAAGATCTGCACTTCTTTGACAATATGATTTGGGAACGTTTGACGCGGCCCCTCGCAGGGAAGCTGTGTCGTCGACATTGGACACACATTTCTGTTCATCAATGTCACGGCTGCCTGCCTTGTCTTGATCAGATTCACCACTGTCTGTGGCTTCCTGGCTGCATGGGATTTCTGTGCTCATTGCTTTGTTAGAGTCAACTGATAGTGGGTTTTTTTCTGTCGTGGCATTTTCAGATTTATCCTTTTCATCATCCTTTTCTTCTTCATCCTCCCATTTTCTGTCCACAGACGAGAGATCAGAAATATTTTTGTCGTTCGGTCCCTTTTCAATTTTTCTCCATCTCCCACTGTCGTCGTCATCATCATCATCACCTTCTTCCTCCTTGTCAGAGTTTGCCGATTCCAGATTTGATGAATTAATCTTACTTTCTCTTGACAGCTGACACACTTGAAACGCTGAGTTGGTTTGATTTCTGGCAGCGGCGCACCTTTCAAGCTCTGGATTAGCTTCTGAACCACTCAAACTAAACTGCTTGTCCAAATTTTCATTTTTCTCAAATTGGGTGGGACATTGTTCACTTTCAGGCACCCCAGCAACATCCTCGGAGGCCTGAATCCCTTCGGCCTGCCTTTGCTCCAAGGTGGAATTCGCCGTCTCAGCATTTTGACTTACGAGTTGCGACCCGCCTTCCGAGGTGGGTGGGGCGGAGCTGTTTTCAGCACCATTCTCCTCGTTGCTGGACTTCCCAGAGCTGTCACCGCTCCCGTCCCCTCCTTCTTCTCCGTCTTCAGACTTAGCCTCGCCCAGGGCTGCAGAGGCCATGGTAATTAAGTCCTCTTCTGTCATGTCTTCAGTGTCGGTCAGAACAACAACATTGACTTCGTTGCCCTCCAGTATGTCTTGAGGAACGCTTTTTAAAATAGACTGAATACACTCAGGAGAGAGATGGATTGAATTCTGTTCCTTATCCAGGCCAAGCTTGTCATTTTCACAGACGATACTGTTTGTGGTGGCAGTTGTGAGAGATGTTTCTTCGTTCGGAGCTGTATGCGGAAGCAGATCACTTGTAGATGTCTTACATGCGTTCTCCATCAACATGGATTCATCATCTTCGTTTTCTGACAGCTCAATTATTGGATTTGCGACAAGCGATGAACTAAAATTGTCCCTGGAGACGGATGGCTCATCTCTAGGATAGACCACCTCCTTGTAATCAGTAAATGCCTGCCCAGTGGAAATATTTCTCTTGAGCAAATGAAATCCCTTTGGGGTGATTGCAGGAGGGGACAGGGACACAGATCGAGGGCGAGAGCGTGGAGCAACAATTTCAAAATATTTTCGACCGGCAAACGGAGACTCAGACCTTGCCCGGCCAAAGACATTTTTCACATCTGATGGGAAACTGATAACTGAGGGAGAAAAGGGAATATCGGGGCTTTTCAGTTTTGGCCCAAAAGCCCCCCTGCTGTTTCCGTGGAACATGACAGGAGAGGTGGTGAGGGACTGGCACGGCCTTGGTTTATGCTTCAAAACCTTCCCCTGATGGTTCGAGGAGGAGGAGGAGGAGGATGTGGATAACCTCTCCAAACTCAAAGACCTTTTCGGAAGCACGTCTTTCGCTGCAGCTCTGTTGAGGCGACGTGCAATTTGGACAAGACCCAGCTCATCGTCCACAGCACTAGATCTACGACTGGGGATCGGCCGTGAATCGCTTCTGCTTGGCGGGATGTATTTCATGGGGTCCTTGATATTCAGCAGTTCCAGGGTGCTTGCCGACAAGCCAGACAGATTCACAGCCTTCACTGCCATGTTCTTTGGCGTCGAGGAGTGGATAGACGATGGCATGGAAACGCTGTCTCCCAAACAAATCAAATCATCGCCTTCCTCCTCTTTTTCCTTCGTAACTGGCTTGAAATTGTGGAGGAGAGTGAAGTTGGGGATGCCATAGCTGTCCAGACTCAGTTGGTCATAAGGCACAAAATCTGGGTGGTTTTCATCGTGCACGACTCTTATATCTTTAATACGCATTTCTGACATCTCCACCTCTGGTTTCACTTCAACGATACGACAAGTATACACACATCGCCTCCTGGCATCCTGGGTACTCCAATATATTCTGGTACATCTATGTAAGAAAAAGAAAAAATATATAACATTTCATTTAATGTTTTGATGAAAATGTACATCTTTATTATTCAGAGGAAGAGAATATAAGGCATGAGGCATGAATGCTTTGAAAACTAAGACTTAGACTGAGGGAGAACTTGAGGATTTAAATTATCTTTGGGAAATATATTACTTTGATGATTAGAATAATAACAACATTTAGTAAGCAATCCCAGTTAGAAATCAAGGGGCTACACAATAAAAAAAAATGTCTTCAAGAGAAATATTAAGATCAAACAGACTAGTACACATCTAGTAAACATCGTTGTAAAATGTAGAGGAAGAAAAAAAAGAATACCGTCGACTCCGCTTAACTCGATGTTGGCGGGGGAGAGAAAAAGATCAAGATATCCGTTGTTCAAGTTAACCGTTGAAC
>JBCHJU010133414.1:0-10407 GCA_039654505.1 Plocamopherus imperialis | reverse complement strand
CTTGTAAATGCTTTTCCAAGTTGATAGTATACTGTCATTGCCTTTTTAATTCTCTGACTAATTTCATCTCTTAGTTTTCCTTCGCAGTTAATCATAATTCCTAGGTAATTATAGTTTTGCACTTGCTCAAGATTTTCTCTGTCGAGTTTCACTTTCTTATACAACCTCACTAATTAAACTTTCTTATCCTGCAATACTGATTTTACGTTCTCAACAGAAGTTACTTATGCTACTTTCTAATATGATTTTACTGGTCTTACTTCTTATACGGCGTTACTGATTTTACTTATCTGATGTTACTGATTTTAAATTCTTATCCGATAAACTCCTCCAACGTTATTGATTTTACTTTCTTATCTTACGTCACGGATTTTACCTTCTCATCTCAAAGCACGGATTTTACTTTCATATCCGAAATCAAGGATCAGTTATGTCTGTTGTGTCTGTTATGTCAGTAATGCCCGCAATGTCCTTTATGTCACTTATGTCAGTAATGTCAGCCATGTCGGTAATGTCCCTTATGTCAGCAATGCGAGTAGTATCAGGAATCTAATTTATGTCCGTTATGTCAGTGATATCAATAATGTTCGTGATGTCAATTGTGTCCGTTATTTCAGTAATATCAGTAATGTATGTAATTTCAGTACAGCCTGTAATTTCATCAACGCCCAAAATGTCAGTAATGTCTGTTATGTCAATAATGTCAGTATTGTTCGTTGTTTCAGTAATATCAGTAGCGCCAGTAATATCAGGAACATCGATAAAGGTGGTTATGTCAGTAACGTCGGTAATTACGTGAATACGTATTTGTTAAATCGTTTCTGGTTGAATTGGCCTTTGGGAGTTGTTTTTGTGGCTTGTTGGTGCGAGCAACTACAGAACAATTGTTAAAAACTGTTGAATGTGTGTGGCCCCCTTGTTCGATTGAGATGTCCACATACAACTACGTAAGCAGCGGTCGTGTCAATTCAGTTCAGGTTTTCCTGGGAAACAGCGGTGGTCTTGGCATATTTAATCAAGCAGTCAGCATTGTCATCAATATCAATAATATCAACAAAGGTAGTAGTGCTAATAATGCCGATAATTATAAAATCAAATCAGAAGTGCTTAGAATTTTTTAAACTGTTATTGATATAAATATTGGCAGTAAATACTATAATGAGATTAATGTCACTAGTGTCAGCTATTTCATTTATGTCACTAAATTTCGACGTCAGTATTTTCCACCATAATATTTATCGTAACCAAAATATCCACAATGCTTGAAAACCATGGCTCAATCCTTTTTCGCCTACACCGAAGGCTTTTTACCATAGGGACCGAAGCACAGCTTACGAAAGCGACTGTTATATTTGTAGTAGACAAAGAAGTTTACAGCTGAATTTACATAATCAAACGTGACCCGTGAAATAAAGCCGAAGAGATATAAATTGTTCTCCTTTCTATTGAGTCCGAATTCCGTTACGCTGAAAGAGCCAATGGAGAAGGCGATTCTGGGGACACTAGTAACGAGGTAAATAGCCGCCAAAAGAGCGACTTGAATGATGGCCGTTCTTTCCTTGGTACTCGACTTCTCCTCGTCTCCTTGTCCTATGGACTGGCTTTTTCCCTTGTCCTCTGTTTTCACAACGCGTGCCTGCTTCTGATTATCTGTGGCCGATGTCGAGGCGGTTGCACTTTTCCTGAATCGAACAGACGCCGCTAGAGCGATGGCCATGAATATGAGGGAGCCAAGGGAGAGCACCTGGCAGGTGACACTCGTAGTCATGAATATCAAATCCGCGTACTTCTGGACGGCTCTGAACGACGACTTAAAAATGATGACCAACTGGCTCTTGTTGGTTGGCAATGACAAATGCATCATGTCGTAAGTGATGAACGGATATGCGCCGGCAGGAAGTGCGCTATAGACACCGAAAGCAGCCATGGTGGTCCAGGTGCGAAATTTGGTAAAGATTGACCGGAAGTGGAATGGCATGAAGATACAGAGGCATCTTTGGACGGACAGAAATGCCGTGATGAGACAAGTCCAGGTGTTGAACAAAACCGCCGCGTTTGTCGCGTAAATGAATACGGCCAGAGGTTGAACTTTGACCACTATGGAAAAATTCTTCTCCAAGTACACCAAGGTCATAGCCACTATACTAACCAGGGGAAAGAAAAGCTGAGCAAAGTCTGTCACAGCCAGGGTGAAGAACGAAATGGTGACACTATCGTTGAGACCCATCCTGAAAAACGTACGCAAGTTTAGCGCATTGGCCAGTAGTCCTGGGGGAAGAATGAACAGCCATAAGATTGGCCACAACAACACCAGCTGATTGTAAACATGATGAGATATGAGACGCATACGAAAGGCGCCGTTATCAATGCCCATAGTTGCTTCAAGGGCAGCTGGCGTAGCTGAGTCGTTGGACGCCAGGTTTGTGTCGTCATCCATGTCAAACGCTAAGTTGATGGAGGAAGAAGAACGTAAAGGGTTAGATACCGATAATGACATTTTAGGTTAGTTTGAAATAATTCCATTCATTGAGGTTATTGTTGTGCGCCTAAAATTAATGATATAAATAAATCAAACAGGTTTAGTTTCACAAAAGAAGAACCTTAAAAAAGTTGATAAAGTCGGATGGTAGAGAATTATTGCAAACGTCTAAAATATAAGTCTCTCCCTTATTTAGGTATTATTATTGGTGCATATTTACGTTTAAAGTTAATTTTCTGCTTCATCTTTTCTATCCCTTTCCTATAATGGAATTGGTTGCAAGTTTATTCCACAATCTAAGCAAACAAGGGAAATATGAATACACAATTATGATTGTCAACATTTGCGATGGTAACGTGATTTTGGGCACCGGATTCTGGGTAGCTGTTTTCAATGAAAATTGAACAAGTGCTGGTACTGCTCGGCTATCATTCTCTTTTTACAAGAATTTTGAGTTATAAATATAATACCATTTTCATATTCATTTTTAGTTACCTTGAGCACAGTTACAAGCGTTGGTTACAAATGAATGAAAACATGAATGTATGCATTATTGAATTCTATTATATAGTTTAAGCAATGAATAAAGCAACGCTTGCATGGTGACTGAAGGTAAAACACATTTGTAGCAGTATTTCTTTTTTTGAATACCATTGACTGTGTATGTATTTGTGAACGTTCAAGGTTAAAGTCGTCAAGGCTCATGGTCCCTGATGATGACTACTACAATCACAAGCATAAGGAATCAGAATAGAAAAGTATGTATGTCATTTTTCTCAGAGTCGCTCCACTACTTTCGTCATGCAATTTGCAATTCAATAAATCATCAATCAACTAGAGCATGACATAAGATGAATGAAATCTGAAAAGAAATTATTCTATTTGACAGGCTTTTAAATAGTCTACCCATGGAACTTGGAAGCCTTGAAGCCACCCGAGAATCATTAGAGGAAATACACTGTACAGCTGGGAAAAGGAACCGAGGGAAGCAACTCAAATCGACATTCTACAGCCACGGCAGAACAGCCGGACGACACATCCGGGGATGTCGCCGAGTCAGGTCAGACACGTGATGCTTATTGGTCCAAATAGGAAACGGGTCAAATTAGAATATTTCTCTTCTGATTGGTGGTTATAAGGGTGGAAACGTCTCACTCACCCCTACTTGATTAGATAGAACTCCATGATAGCTGTGCACACCCTGACGATTAAATCTTTTTAAAATGGAGCTAGAGCCAAACAATCTTGCACATTTTAGGGTTCACGGAAGCAAAAAAAAAAAAAAAAAAATTCTCAAAATCAGGCAGCATGACAAGATTCCTGATCTACCCGGGTCAATCGAAATGTGAAACAATGCTGTTTGATGCTAAAATCCAGAGTTCTCGTTATTTCTAGCCAATTGACGAAAGACCGAATTGACAATCGTCGCCATATTGTATTCAACCCTGGTCTAACATTCAGTGCTGGCTACTTCCTTCCTGTTTGGATACTCCGTCCCTGCATGAAATAAATTTTTAACATGTCATCTTCGTGTTGTCAATTTAAAATCGATTATAAAGATTATAAAGACGTCTTCATTGAAATATCTTTGACGTATTTTTACTGAAATTGGGAGGTGTTCCTTTTTTCATTCCGTTCTTGCTCTATTTTTTGGCATATGAACATTCAAATGAGAAAACTAATCATAATAGACCTAGAGCCACCCATGGAGATTAACAAAGAAAATACAAAATCTGAACAAAGAATATAACCAAGTAAAATATAATGGAAAAAGAGAAAAAAAATCATTTAACTCACACCGTTTGCATGGATATTATGATATAGAATTATGTGTACTCTAGCTAAAAAAAAAAAAAAAACGAAGAAAGAACGTAACGAAAAAATAAGTAAATAAAATCAAAAAGACAAAAGTATAATAAATAAAGCAGCCCAAAATAGGGAATGACAAAATGTGGTAAAATTGAGTTAACTTTAAAAGTAAAAAAAAAAAAAACAACAAAAAAAAAAACAACAAAAAAAAAAAAAAAAAAAAAAAAAAAAAAAAAAAAAAAAAAAAAAACACAACAACAACAAAACCCAACAAATACCACCCGAACAGGGAACCGAAAAAGAGCCGTTCGCATTAGAGGGTTTTACTCTAACAGCATGCCCATGGAAATCACCCCCTGGGTGAGCGGATTGAATGATATTATGTATATCGCAAGTTGATGGGCCTCTAGATATATAAAGTTTCAAAACTGTACAGATTAGATCTAGATCTAATAATTATGATTTAAAACCTGGTTCATATTGGCTAGGGTGCAAATTGACCAAATGGCATTTACTTTTTACAGGTATTATAAAGCTCTTTGAGGTTGTCTCCAAGGGCGAAATATATAATTACATATATTTACTTTTTTACAACCGCCATTATGAGACCTCTCCAAAACATAGCCTGATTAGTTGAATTCAGTAGGCTAAAAGATGGAATGAAAGTTGTTGCCTGAACAATTATAAGGAATAATCATTTTTGCACGGATTCAACAAGTCAGACAGTGACCAAATTGACAACTGAACTGCTTTAGAGGCTATATGACAACTGTTTAAAATTTGGTGGTCGAAGGTGCGATACGAAAAAACAAAACCACCTTTCGCGTTCAATCACGGGAGAGCTTCAATTATACTTTCTTTAAAAATGATTAGTGATCATTGTGGGCTCCCCGGTCGGAATTTTTGCCCATCACTGCAGATCTACTCACTCACTTGAAAATAACAAGAACAATTTTTCAGAAAACATTAAACATCAGAGGAAGGACATGACCTCTTTCATCAAAAAATCAAATAGCGTGGCTCATTACAGCCCCGTTTCTAGTATGGTTTTTTTTTTTAGAATGAATTCATCGAATGCCAAACCCCTAATTGCCTCTGAAGGTGGTCTTTTTATATAATATTGCTTTTCGTATTCCCAGGTGTTCCTATTGCTATTTTCCATGTTAGTTTTCTGTGTGCCTACGCCATAGCTATAATGGCTGTTTACAATCTGCCGGCAGTTTTTTTTTTTCTCTTTTAGCTTTATCTTTAATTTCTATTGATATTTTGTCAGGCAATAGGCGCCATATAAGTGTTATCATTATTACTATCATTATCATTGTATCTTATCTCATAGAAGTCCGCCAACCCGACAGCCAAAATGATCGGCTTTTTTAAACTGGTGATAGGAGACCATGTGAAATTGAAGATTGAAGATCTCGAGACTTTATATCATTTCTTTTTTACGCAAGCCGCCCAATCCGAAAACTCAAGTACTACATCACAAAGAAGACTGGCATTTTTCACCAGGCAGAAACAGCGGACAAGAAAATAAGCTTTGAAAACTGACATCTACATTTTACCCTGGAAGACTTAGCTGACTAGAAGCAGGGTGTTGAAGTAGTCGACGTTTCCTGTAGATGCCAACCACTTGCCCATGGATAATATGTGCGGTGCCTGGCTTCAGCTCATCATCTAAGCAAAATGCAAACCTGTTTTGATGTCTGTTATATCATATCATATAATCGAAATGTCTGTTTTCTTATAATTTAAAGGAAAAACGACATTTCGAACATAGTGCTGATATGAATTTTATTGTCTTCTCTTTTTGGGACTGAATCCAAACATCTATCCACACCAATTTTTATACTGCCTTTGATGTGCAGTCAACGTGATAAACCTTGATGAAAAATACATTCATATTACTTGAACATAACAATTATAGAATATGGAACGATATGAGGTCTTTGTCAGGGACTTGGAACTACATAGCATGAACATGACACACACATTCTTGACACTGCTAAAGAAAAGCAGGTGTTTTTGTCATTTGAAAACCTCTTTAGATGTGAGTTCTAAATAGACGATGGCAAAGAGGTTACTACTGAGTCCAACTCACTGTGGAATACCAACATTGCTTGTGCGTGGAATTTGTTTGTCGACTTTTATTTTTCTTTAGTGATTATTTGTTCACTGCTTACAAGAAATGTAATCTATCTTTAGTCTTTCTTGTTGACAATTTTTCTCTCTGAGATTTGAATGGTCAGTTCTCCGTTGATTGAGTCATCAAATACTGGAGACATGTCTTTCCCGTCTTGGTCATTTACCTACAACACACCTTTGAAAAGTACAAACTTTCATACAAAATCCAAAATCACCACTAAGTACAAGTAAAGACAAAGAGAAGTACTCCATGCCAATAATGTAGACCTCAAGGAACTTTACTAACAAAACGCCGACAAAATCCAGAAATTATTGAAGGGAATCCAGACCAAAGTTTACATGTACAAAACAAAGCCAATAAGTATCACAATAAACGAGACACACTGGGCAACAACAAGGAAGGTGGGCGGGATCTTTTACAAGCGAAAGAGAAAATATAATAAGGTGATAGCAATAAATAATTAACTCAATCAATCACATATGGATAAGGGGGATAAAATAAAAAGAATTGTCAGTTTAAAATTGTACAAAGCCCAAGTAAAATCAATACCTACCCATAGCTGTGGCCCATGGGATTTATCAAGAGCTGGCATGAATGACCTCTATGGTTTCCAAGGGAGACAACTGAGAGAATCTCGACCATATGCAAACCGGTCAAAATTTTCAACAAGCCACTGTATACAAAATGCAATGAAAAGCCCATCTTCGCCTTCATTGTAAAATGCTACTCTCGTCTGTGTCGACAAATCTTAGGACGAAAAGAAAAGAAATGTCCGTCAAAGAAGCTTAGCAATTTTATTTCACTGAATCCAGTAACGGATTCAGAGGAAACCGAATTAGAATAGTGCCAGTCATAATCAAGAAAGGACTTTCGCAGTTCGATCCAAAACTGTCACTGAAAACATGATAAAATGTACCTTGACCATCTCAAATCACTAGCACTAGACAAAAAAACAAAACAAAACAAAACATTGAGACCTCCCGACAAATCGTGTCATAATTTTATTGGAGTCACCTACTCGGAAGATTAGAATTTAAAATCACATGTTTAAATGTAAGTCGAATTGGAAACCTTTTTAATTGAAGGACAAAGGAAATGGATAGACTGTGAGTAAGGGAAGCGAATCGACTTTGAGTATGGAAAAAGAATAAACTTTGACTACGGAAAAGGAATCGACTTTGAGTAAAAAAAAAATAGACTTTGAGTAAGGGAAAGGAATCGACTTTGAGTCAGGGGGAGAAATAGACTTTCAGTAAGGGGGAGGAATCGACTTTGAGTAAGAGGGAGGAATCGACTTAAAGTAAGGGGAAGGAATTGTATAGTCCCTTGCTCTTTAATGTCAACTTGAACAGCGGAATCCACTGTGGTTTACTTTGAGGCAAAGGTATTTTATTTTTATAAAATACTTTTATTCGTTGCTAATCCAGAGTCAAATATTGTTATGAAACAGAAGTTTAAAGCGAATACTAGAAAATACATTTATTACAAACGTTTACTAAACAAAGCAAAAATTTGTTTGAATCACAGAATTAAAGTTATGCCAGAACAATATGGACTTTGATGGCTATGTCAATTGAAAACTATTTTTATATTGAATTTAAATTGAATTCTTTATATTCAATTTAAAGACTTGATATACCGCTTGGCCTGGGTATAACATGCGTTAAAAAGCTTTCCATTTATTCATGTTTACTATGGTTACGTACAGCAGAGTATAGATTGTTTTTTGTTACAAATTTTACACTTTAGTGTACTTTACGTCACATTACCTGTGTTTGGTTATGACACTGCAACTGGTGTTACAAATATACGGTGGGCTAAATGGTACAGTGTCGGACTTGAGACAATGGGTTCGTGGTTCGATTCCCGCCCTCGACGAGCAATAAGATTTACTCCAGCTGCTTCACTCCACGCAGGTGTCAAATGGGTACCTGACAATAGACAGGTATTGTTGCGCTAAATGGGCTGCACTTTGCTGATGCTCCCGCGGGGGCATGCCTGCTAGGGGATGAATAATATATTGCAAATCGATTTTAGCCTGTGTACAATAAATGCATGTTTTTATTTATTTGTTTTTTTATTGATTGATTGATTGGTTGACTTATTTAAGCGATTGAGAGGTACCACTGTCCCGGGTTCTGGACTCTGTGGATCTTTCTTTCTTTCTTTTTTTTCTATAAAAATTCTTCCTTATGTGTTTGTAATCATTCTCTATGAGTCAATTGGCACTGTCTGCATCTATTGTGTCAGATCTATTTTTATTGTGTTATAATCAAGCCCCTTGCCTCATGAGCCCGGTTAGCTCAGTTAACAGGGCACTCGTCCACCAAGCCAAAGGTAAGGGGTTCGATCCCCAGCTGTGCAGGCTTGATTTAAAATCCGATTTTTTTTGTTTTTTTCCGACTCCTCGTCCTGAGGTAGGCAGGGTGAATGAGTGCATAGTCCTATCGGAGACGGAAGAAAAAATAGGAGGTCCCATGCCCCTTGCGCATGTCAAAGAACCCTCGGTGATTAAAATCGAAAAGAGCAGGCCTTAGACGGCCGTCACCCTTGCAAACATTCGATTCTACCAAAATAGGTATTTCGGTATCATTCACCCCTACAAACTCTTGTACCTGAGACTTATTGACTAGTTCATTACTCTGAATTTAAGTAGAAAGATCTGAGGGGAAGGGAGTGTGGCTGGGAACCCACAATCCCCTAATATTACTAGCCTAGCAGTAGCAATGAAATAGCTACAAGAGATGGTCATCACTGACGCAGAAAGGCCTCTATGCCTCATGCTTGCTTCCATTTACTGACGGTCTAGCTCCAAGGACTGAGCCAACTAGCATTTTAAGAATGTGTTTAAATTGACAGCTCCTAACAATATCCGCCAGTTCGTGTAAAAACAAAACAAAAACAAAATCAAAGCAGACATGGCATTTCAAAACAGTTGAGATTTTCAACCTTGAGGACAAAGTCGACTAGAGAATGGGTGGGTGTTGGAATCGACATTCCATCCTGTTCATGCCAGGTTCTAAACAATGTACAGTGAGTATCCACTTTATATGGATCTTAAAATTTCAAAAATTGTCTGAGGGCATGGTATTGAAAACAAATTGCACACACTCTCAAATAATGGCCTAAATACATAATAATACCTACAATAAAGAGCAATTTATGGAACCAAGCAACAAGTGAACTATGTGAACTGGAATTAAATGTGATTATGAAAATGGATGCGAATAGCAGGTTCTTGCGTACATGTAAATAAATGAAAAAAGGAAATAGTCAGTAAATAGATTCGGAAAATCTCTACTCCGTCTCCATCACCAATACTTCCGGGTTTTTTTTCATTTTTTAAATTGATTTTCTTTTTTTTTTTTTTTCTTTTTTTTTTGGCAATTGGGGTCGCTTCAATCTATACAGAATTATTAATTAATTACGTCATCGCAGTTATTGCCCAAACAGTAAATACTTAAGGATTAAAGCAACCTGATGAATGGTATGCACTAAGCCAAGACTCACCTCTAATCTATCATATAATGTTACCAAGCAATTTTAAGGAAGGTGAAGTGGTTTTGTTTCGAAAGAAACAGCCAGTCAACCAGGAACTGCATACGGTTTCATTTACTTGCTCATCAATAAAATAAAATAATTGTGTTCCCTGCCTTTTTTCTGTGAAGATTCTTGTTCGATTTAGGCATAATCGATGCATTTTTTAGCATTACGACTTATCACTGCTTATGCAGCGGTACTTGGCAAAGTAATATCGTAATGCCTACTGATATTACTATCTTCCCTAATCGATTTGAGATTGTGGGAGCAAGTCATAACATTAAAATAAGATATAC
Organism: Plocamopherus imperialis; assembly: GCA_039654505.1. Lineage (NCBI taxonomy): Eukaryota > Metazoa > Mollusca > Gastropoda > Nudibranchia > Polyceridae > Plocamopherus > Plocamopherus imperialis. The sequence goes on along the minus strand of JBCHJU010133414.1, from coordinate 140 downwards.
GCAAATATTTACTTTGCATAGTGTCATTTAGTGCAACTGCAAATTAATTTTATTGATAGAGAAAGAAAAAGGAGAGAGAGAGAGAGAGAGAGAGAGAGAGAGAGAGAGAGAGAGAGAGAGAGAGAGAGAGAGAGAGAGAG
>JBCHJU010133303.1:0-10407 GCA_039654505.1 Plocamopherus imperialis | reverse complement strand
CAGACAGACAGACAGACAGACAGACAGACAGACAGACAGACAGACAGATAGATAGATAGATAGATAGATGGATAGATGGATAGATATATGGATAGATGGATGGATGGATGGATGGATGGATGGATGGATGGATGGATGGATGGACGGACGGATGGACGGACGGATGGACCGACGGATGGATGTGATGGATGGATGGATAATATTTTTTCTCTGTTTCAAATAATTATTATTGTAAAGCATGAATATAGGTAAGTATATTCGTTTTTAATAATATTTAAATTAAATATTTTTTAATTATGCGATGAAAAAAGAACTACCATATATTATGAGCTTACATGCTTTTCTTTGTACTTAGGTATCTTTAAGTTTTGGTGTTAGGCCTATAAACGAAATAATTGTGAAGAATAGATACACTATATAAAAACGTATAGTGCAATGTATGAGTATTTCGGTATGGGAACTCATCTGTTGCTTCTAATTCCTCTTCGTTCACAAGGACTGGTGCTAGGTTTGGTACATTCTTTTAGGGTCATTATTTCATTGAAGTTTATTCTGGTTTATTCTCAGAGCAACATGTTGAATTTGGAAAAGTTTCTTGAGAAACTTAAGTAAATTCCAAAAGATGCTTGCTTATTAAAGCAACTCTTCATTTATCATCTTCCTACAATCCAACAGGTCAGAGAAAGCAATTCATAGGTTAGGTTGATAGGTTTGGTTAAGGGCCAATTCTTTCGCTAGGTCAAACGACCTTTGCACGCACCGACATGCAATATACAGGAATAGTAGCAAATAAATTATGGTGAAGTGATACATAATGTTAAAGATTTTCATCATTCATCAAACGTGTGCTTCATGGTATGGAGCTCTTTATCAATTACAATCCAATTTTGGTTTTTGTCTCCAATTTCAGATTGTTCCACATTCCACCATTGGAAAAACCAAAGTATTTTGTCTTATTTATTTGTGTAGAAGATCTCCTGACATAAATCTTAAATTTATCACCCCAAGTAAATGTAATGTGAGAATAGTCAAGGAACTTTCTATAATCAATATTGTCAATTTGGTGGTTACTTTGTGGATAATCTTTACACGGCTTATTATACTCTAGACTTTTTAATGAGATATTTTGACTCTTATTATAGTCAATTTAGAATTATTTAAACACAGACATAAATTGATTTTTTTTTCTATGCGTAGCATTAGGGAACCAAAATAATGTTTTACGTTTTGACCAAGAGTATTACCATTATATTGTAATGTAAATCGTGAGCCCCGATAACTCAAAGGTAGTGACACTGACACTGTCAGTGAGTCAAGCAACGCTTGGTGTGGTGACATCGGTGGCGTGTACTTGGATAAGGCACTTTACTCCCATTATCCCGCTCGACTCAGGTTAGAATGAGTAAATAAAAAAAATAAAATAAAAAATCCACTAATTCATCCCCGAAAGGAAATTTGTCATATTTGTTGTTGTGTTGTGTTGTTTTGTTGTTGTTTTTTTACCGAAAACCGAGCGTCAGCCGCAGAGCAGCGCCTCAAATGGAGGCAAGTAGTGTAAACAACCTTGCCCAAGGATTAAATCACAATGTCCCTGACGGGTTTCGAACCACCAACCTTTTGGTTGCCAGCCCAACGCACAACCGACTGTGCCACTGTGACCACTTCCAGACCTGAGGGCACCAGGGCGCCGCACAGTGGCGACCAGCAATGGCAATATATGTTTGATTTTTTATATGTAATTGTTTATTGTCATGTATTAATTCGTGTGTACTTTCTGTGTAAGACATTGTTTGCTTGTATGTAATCTAAGTACGTAATTGCCACTGTATGACACAGTTCCATAATATTAAAATTTGGAGGTATTTTACCCTTTACTTAACCTTCGTTTAACCCTTCCTCAATGGAAATTCAGCAGGCCCATCGCTTAAAAATGTACCCACTTTCACAGCTAGTCTTAGGTCTTTGTCTTCATAATACATGTAGATGACAAACTCAGCTGAGTATTCTTGTCAACGCACCTAAAGTAATTTATTACTCTCGTGTTTTGATATTAGTGTTGTATATAACGATTCTGTTTGAAAACTTCTCTATCTTTTACTGTACTTTATATTGGTTGGAAGTTTATTCCACAATCTAAATATATTAGGGAAATATGAACATAAATGGCTATCTACCTAATGATGAAGATACTAAATGTTTGAGCACCAGTGACCGTTTCATTTTTAATTCCTCTAGTGGTCGTAATGTTTGTCCATTAATTGCTTTGAAAAGAATGTTTACTTTATTTCAGCACTTTGTTCTTTGAAGGGCATTCAGTGTAACTTTTCCATGTTTATTCTTGTGTTACCCGTTATATACTTATAGTTGGTTACAAATGTACCTGCATTTTTTTTTTGGGCACATTATCTTAGTCATCTATTTGGTTTTGACAATATGGATCCCATAAACATCCTCCATATTATAAGATTGGTAAAAGTTTTGTAGCTTTTATATTTTACATGTGGACAGTCATTGATTTTACGTTTGAGGAATGCTAAGAGACTATAATATGCTTTCTTACAAATTGCATGGTGTTGGTCTTTCTATTGAAATTTAATATCTGTTATATCTATGCGTTTTGCATTCTTTGTAGTTTCTAGTGTTTAGCTGTATAGGTTGTAGTTTGATTCTATAAGTTTCTTTTTATTGGTTTTCTTGAGAACTTGACATTCTGGGTGAAATTCCATTTTTCAATCGTTTTCCCATTGGAGTGAGTTTAGATTATTGGAGTATTTTACAGTCATTAATATTATTTATTTCTCTGTAAAGTAGGCTATCTTTCTGTACCCAATGGTTTAGGGTTTGACTTTTTGAGTTCTACCTATAAGAAAGGATTCTGTCCAGTTTATAATTTATTCTTTCTTTTATTTTTATTACATTACTTTTCTTTTTTTTTAATCAGTTGTATTACAAGGCAGAAAAGGCTGAGAATTCTGGGTTTTCATTTTTTTTTAAAGCAATGAGTATCTTGGGGTGTTCAATATTTTCAGTAAGATTACTTCATGATTTTAGTATTTGTTCTATGTCAATGCAATCTGTTTCCATCTTTTTATGGGGTTTTCTGTTCCTTTGAGTGTGTTGTGTGCATTCATGTTGCTGTATTTATAGGATTGATTTTATAGGCTAGGAAAGGGTTAATGCTTTCAATTAGGTCAAATGACCTTGAAATACCCCGACATACAGGAACAGTTGTAATAATTATAGTGAAGTGATATACATGTATCATGACAATGTAAAAGATTTACTTCATTCATCAAACGTATACTTAATGGTATGGAGCTCTTTATCAATTGCAATCTTAAAGCTATCTATAGATTTTGGGATTTTGTTTCAAATTTCAGATAGTCCAAAATTTGTACCGTTCGAAAAAACGTGTTTTGTCTTATTTGTGTAAATCTCCTGACATAAATTTATCTCCCAAGTAAAGGTTATATGAGAATAATCAAAGAACTTTCAATAATCAATATTGTCAATATTATGAACCAACCATTCAAATGAATCAAATTGATCGTTTTTCTCCGCAATTTGTGTGCTGGTGTATGTATATGTGTGTAGAGTGCGTGTAGTGTAGTGTGTATGTGTGTGTATGTGTGTGTGTTATGTGTACATGAACTTATGTGTATTTTCAGTGTGAAGAACTGTTTCCATGTTTCTTTGTGCCTTTTATAAATTCATTTTTTTCAAATAAACATAAGACACGACTCAAAATTAGAGACAAATTCAATTAATTCTTCAAATTTAATACAAAGAACGATAAAAAAGAACAAAAGAAGGATAAATCTAAATTCTGATAAGTCTAATTTTAAATAAAACACTATTCAACAGAAGATTCATGTATCAATTGTATAATGTCAAACCAAACGAAGTATTTTTCAATGTACAAATCGGTGAGAAGGAGACGGTGTCAAAAAAAAGAAAAAAAAAAAAAGAAAAAAAAAAAAGAAAAAAAAAAGAAAAAAAAAAAACCCAACAAAAAACATTCTGAAATAAACATAAGACATGACGCATAATTAGAGACAAATTCATTTTATTCTTCAAATTTAATGCAAAGAACGATAAAAATGAACAAAAGAAGGACAAAATTACTGATAAATCTAATTACAAATAAAACACTATTCAACAGAAGATTCATGTATCAATTGTATAATGTCAAACCAAACGAAGTATTTTTCAAAATGTACAAATCAACGAGAAGGAGAAAGGGTGTCAAAAAAGAGAAAAAAAAAAGAAAAAAAAAGAAAAAACAACAAAAAACATTCTGAAATAAACATAAGACATGACGCAAAATTAGAGACAAATTCAATTAATTCTTCAAATTTAATGCAAAGAACGATAAAAATGAACAAAAGAACGATAAAATTAAATTCTGATAAATCTAATTTTAAATAAAACACTATTCTACAGAAGATTCATGTATCAATTGTATAATGTCAAACCAAACGAAGTATTTTTCAAAATGTACAAATCGGTGAGAAGGAGACAGGGTGTCAAAAAAGAGAAAAAAAAAACAAGAAAAAAAAACAACAAACATTCAGAAATCAACATAAAACATGACTCAAAATTAGAGACAAATTCAATTTATTCTTCAAATTTAATGCAAAGAACGGTAATAATGAACAAAAGAGGGATAAATCCAATTTTAAATGAAACACTATTCAACAGAAGATTCATGTATCAATTGTATAATGTCACGAAGTATTTTTAAAAATGTAAAAATCAGTGAGAAGGAGAAGCGTTACCATTTCACCTGCCTATAACTTCTGTTATTCATTTCAAATGTGCATGATTTTATAAGGGGGACGAGAGTGTGCAAAGTTTGAGCAAAATTAGTAAATGACTTCACCATTTATCCAGTTTTTTTTCATCAGGATTTTCAGAAAAAGAAATTAAAAAGAAAGCATAAGTGAACTTATATAAATGTATAATATGGTATGGCCAATTTATTTTTTCTTTATCAAGAAATTGATTCAAAAACTTCATATGGATTGAAAATCTATGTCAGCTTTACAAGTATCTCATACAATGTATGTTATTAACCTTTACTTGATGTGTTCTCTGTGTCCTTCCAAACATTATTGCAAAATTCTCTACGACTCGCTTGCACTCGCAGAATGCTTCGCACTTGTTGGGGCCTTTTTAATCGTCAATGTTCTTTGTTCTTTCCAAGTTTATTTCGCTGTTTGGGTAACCCCAAATCTAAGGGACCGAGGTTTGGTTTGAGTTGAAGTTCAACAGCAAAAGCTTTTAAGCACTCCAAAGGTGAAAGGAAATTAAAAATCGCCATTTGCAATTCATCAAAACAAAATCCCATCCGTCTGGATTTACATAAGACCACTTTAGGACATAAATTTGTTTATCCAATTTCCTTTCACCATGCTTTGGAGTGATAGGAAGACAGTTTTTGCTGCTGAGCAGGATACGGTATCAAAAGTTTATCCCCAATTTAAACCAGACCTCGGTACCCTAACTTTTGATTTATGGAGTTATCAAACTAAAATTAAAGATAAAAGGGGGAAAATATACTTGGAGACAAAGAAAGAAAAAATTAAAAGAAAAAACATTGACGACTTGAAAAATGGCTACCAACAAAATGCGAAGCATCAAATAGGCACTAATAGGCACTTGGTAAGCGAGTCAGAGCATATGTGCAATCGTGCCTGGAAGGACACGGACATATCGTTGGGTAAACAAGTTATGTATGATGCCGTGTAAAGCTGAATTTATTAGAGTAAATCAATATTAATTTGCTTGAATCAATTTCAAGTGATGTAAAAAAAAATGTGACCACATATCTCAAGATCATTTGCTTTACGTTTTTTTTAGTTTCATTTTTTCTGGTAATCTAAATTTTTGAAAAACCTGGATGGATGATGAAATTATAAATCAATTTGCTCAAAACTGTGCACACAATTGTACCCTTTAGGGATCAATTACTGTGTCATTCCACTGAGATCAGTGAAGAATAACAGAAGTTACAAGCACTCATGAGTATCAGAAGAAGAAGAAAGACGAAAGCAGAAGAAAGGAGATAGAAGAAAGGAGATAGCAGAAGAAAGGAGATAGGAGAAGAAAGGAGAAAGAAGACAGAAGAAAGAAGAATACTAGAAATAGTAATGATATTAGAAATAGTAATGATAACGCTAGAAATAGTAATCATGTAAAACAATTTGGATAAAAAAAATTGGGTGTCAATGTTTCATTATTTTATCACATGTATTATTTATCTCTATCATTTTTATTATCATTATCATGATTATAATATATCAAAAAGAAAAGAAAGAAGAAAAAAGAAGAAGAAGCAAGAAGAAAGAAGAAGAAGAAAGAAGAAAGAAGAAAAAAGATGGAGAAGAAAGGAGAAAGAAGAAAGAAAGAAGAACAACGAAAGGAGAAAAGAAGAAAAAGAAAGGAGAAAGAAGAAGAAGAAAGGAGAAAGAATACTAGAAATAGTAATGATAATATTATAAATAGTCATGACCATGCTAGAAATAGTAATCATGTAAAACAATTTGGATAAAAAATATGTGTGTTCAAGTTTAATGATTTCATCACATATATTATTGTCACTATCATTTTTATTATTATCATTATTAACATGAAGAAAAAAGAAGAAGAGAAAAGAAGAAGAAAGATGGAGAAGAAAGGAGAAAGAAAAAGAAAGAAGAACGGAGAAAGGAGAAAGAAGAAAAAGAAAGAACAAAGGAGAAAGAAGAAAGGAGAAAGAAGAATACTAGAAATAGCAATGATAATGTTATATAGCCATGATGATGCTTGAAATAGTAATCACATAAAAACAATTGGGATAAAAAATATGGGTGTTCAAGATTAATTATTTCATCACATGTATTATTGACACTATCATTTTTATTATCATTATCATGAGTATCAAGAAGAAAAAAAAGAAGAAAAAAAAGAAGAAATAAGAAGAAGAAGAAAGGAGAAAGAAGAAGAAGAAAGAAGAAAGAAGAAAAAAGATGGAGAAGAAAGGAGAAAGAAGAAAGAGATGAACAGAGAAAGGAGAAAGAAGAAAAAGAAAGGAGAAAGAAGAAAAAGAAAGGAGAAAGAAGAATACTAGAAAGAAATAGTAATGATAATATGAGAAATAGTCATGATCATGCAAGAAATAGTAATCACGTAAAAACAATTGGGATAAAAAATATGTGTGTTCAAGTTTAATTATTTCATCACATGTATTATTGTCACTATCATTTTTATTATTACCATTATTATCATGAGAATCAAGAAGAAGAAAAAGAAGAAAAAAGAAGAAGAAAAAGAAGAAAAAAGAAGAATAAAGGAAAAGAAGAAGAAAAAAGATGAAGAAAGGAGAAAGAAGAAAGAAATGAGCGGAGAAAGGAGAAAGAAGAAAAAGAAAGGAGAAAGAAGAATACTAGAAATAGTAATGATAATATGAGAAATAGTCATGATCATGCAAGAAATAGTAATCAAGTAAAACAATTGGGATAAAACAATTGTGTGTCAATATTTCATTATTTTATCACATGTATTATTTATCTCTATCATTATTATTATCATTATTAACAAGAAAAAAGAAGAAGAAAAAAGAAGAAAGATATAGAGACGAAAGGAGAAAGAAGAAGAAAGAGAAGAATGGAGAAACGAGAAAGAAGAAAGAGAAAGAAGAAGAAAGGAGAAAGAAGAATAATTGAAATAGTAATGATAATGTTATAAATAGTCATGATCATGATAGAAATAGTAATCACATAGAAACAATAGGGATAAAAATAGTAATCACATTGAAACAATAGGGATAAAAATAAGTTTAATTATATTTCATCACATGTATTATTGTTACTATCATTTTTATTATTATTATCATGAGTATCAAGAAGAAAAGAAAGAAGAAAAAAGAAGAAAAAGAAAGGAGAAAGAAGAAGAAGAAAGAATAAAGAGGAAAAAATATGGAGAAGAAAGAAAGAAGAACAGAGAAAGGAGAAAGAAGAAAAAGAAAGGAGAAAGAAGAAAGGAGAAAGAAGAAAGAAGAATACTAGAAATAGTCTTAATATCAGAAATAGTCATGCTCATGCTAGAAATAGTAATCATGTAAAATAATTGGGATAAAAATATGGATATTAATGTTATATTATCATATTCACATGTATTGAACATCATTATTATCACTATCATTTTAATATAATCATTATTATCATGATTATCAAGAAGAAGAAGAAAGAAGAAAAAGGAGAAAGGAGAAAGGAGAAAGAAGAAAAAAAGAAAAAGAAAGATGAACAGAAGAAAGGAAAAGGCAGAGACAGAAAGAGAAGAACGGAGAAAGGAGAAAGAAGAAAGGAGAAAGAAGAAAGGAGAAAGAAAAAGAAAGGCGAAAGAAGAAGAAAGGCGAAAGAAGAAGAAAGGCGAAAGAAGAAATAAGAGTACTAGAAATAATGATATTAGAAAAAGTCATGATAATGCTAGAAATAGTAATCAGGTAAAATAATTGGGATAAAAAATATCGATGTTATGTATTGTTATATCACATATATTAAACATCATTATTATCACTACCATTTTTATTATTATCATTATTGTCATGATTATCAAGAAGAAAGAAAAAAGGAGAACGGAGAAAGAAATAGAAGAAGAAGAAAGTTGGAGAAGAAAGGAAGAAAGAAAGAGAAGAACCGAGAAAGGGGAAAGGAGAAAAAGAAAGGAGAAAGAAGAAGAAAGAAGAATACTAGAAATAGTGATGATAATGCTTGAAACAGTAATGATAATGTTAGAAAAGGTAATCATGAATAATGATTGTGATAAATAAATGTGAAAGCTGAAATTATCTTATTACATCACATATGAATAATTACTAGATAAAATAACAAATTCCCCCCTCCCCAATCACCGCTGATGATGGACGGGGTCCAATATTTCCTCTTTCTTCATTTATATAAAAAATAAGAATTAACTATAAGGGTGGGCCCCATGTATATGCCTAATGCATATATATGTCAATAAAAACCCACGAAGAAAGCAGGATGCTTAATAAATAAAGACAAAAGACCCCGTTCATCAGGAGCGGTGATCTCCGGCTCTGGTCAAGCCTGGCACCGATGGTCTAAAAAAACAGCCAGACATGACCAGAGCAGGGTCATCATTAATCGCCTCTTACGATACGCCGATGACAGACGGCGGGCATATTCTGTGGCAGCAGACAAGGCCATGAGCCGCTGCTGCCACCCCGTGCCCGCACGGGGTGTTCTAACACTCTATACAGACCAAAAGGATAATCGCATGGAGACGTTTAAAGACTGCCTTCTGACATGGTGAAATAATCCTACCAACATAACTATGTTACAGATCATACAAGTTTGCAGTACATTGCGTTACATAGCACCCATGTGTCAGATGTAAAGGTTACAATGTGAATTAGACCCAAGGAAGTCTAGGTTCTAGTAGAGGAAAGTCATCATGGAAAAGAAATACATAGGCTACATAATGAATTATCGAGCAAAATTTAGCTGCTCAAGGAGGAAAATAAACCTTGATTTGTAAGTTAAAAACTATAGAGGAATGCTACCAACAGAAAATAAAATGTGTCTGGCGAGATTGACAGAATACCCTTGCTTCAACTTCGCTCAAAGGCAAGCGAACAAAAATCAAATACACCTTTTATACGTACAACTGCATAAATCATTATCATTATTGACTGAATTGATAGCATATGAAGCAACAAACGACCCAAACCTTCCCATAAAATAGAATTCTACCTCGTAATATGCTATGAACCATCAAACCCCCCCCCCTCCCCTAAAATAGAAATAATTACTTTGTGATATGCTAGGAACCAATGTAAGACAACGTTACATATCAAATAATCGTTTCCAGTAATGCGATGCCAATAAGGTTGGCAACACTGACTTATGATAACATATTTCAAAATGGAACACATGGGGATAAAAAAAAAACGGGATGAAAGAATGAGTGACAGAAGCAGAGAGATAAAATCATTGAAGAGTGGCTTACATGCTAAAATCACGGTGGATCCTGGCGGCGGCTGTGGTGGCTGTCTTGACAATCAGAACGAAGCTTGGGTTGACTGGCCGATATGAAGGGAGGATGAGAAACGGACCAGGCTCTATCATTGGGGTGGAGAGAGGCCTGTGTAGATTGGCTTTCGAATGTCTTGTTGCCCTTATGTTGGCAACGATGATTCCAGACATATTTCGTGCAATAGAATTGTTTCTTTTGTAGTATAGTTTCTGAAACTGGTGATGTTGTTGTTGCTGTTGCTGCTGGCCTATGAACTTGAATCTTATTGTGTTGCACAGTTGTTTCAGTTGAAATGTTTTGATTCAATTGTTTCTTGTAGATTTTTGCTTGTTTTGTGTTTTTTCGTTTTTCTTTTCCATTTTACTT
>JBCHJU010133192.1:0-10408 GCA_039654505.1 Plocamopherus imperialis | reverse complement strand
CTCTCTCTCCCTCCCTCCCTCCCTCCCTCTCCGTCTCTCTCCCTTTGCTTGGGAGTACATAGAGATGCCCCTGTTCTAACAATATATATATATATATATTAACAAATTATAATTAAATGGAGACCGTCAGAATTTTAATGCCAAGTAAGTGGTCAGTATTATGGTGTGGATATATAATATATATAAATATAAGTAATCAGGTCGTGACATATTTCCAATGTCACAGCAAATTATTCTTAATAAAAGGTACCAGTAACTGAATGCTTAAGAAACAGCAAAGCTGAAGATATATGTTCCAGTGTACATGAGGTGCCAAAATGACACATGGTCTGTAACTCTATTTGTTACTTTGTATAGTGAAGATACTGCGGTTGAAAGAGCAAATTTTTCATTGATCAAAAGCACATAGGTAGCTATTGTTTCAACTGTTCCACAAGGCTGTGCCTTACAGCTCTTGAGTGATATAGACAAGGGTGAACTTCTGTTTCAAAGCAAAGGACAGGTCTAAATATCGCTAATACCCATATATATATATCATTGGCTTTTAATTCATTTTATTAAATAATCACATCTGTAAGGTGCTTATTCATCTAACACTTACAAAACCACGTGATATGCAAAGTCTGTCCAGAGGTGTTTGTTCTACTCCCATGTAATAAAAAAAAAAAAAGTGAATATTATGTAGCATGGTTCTATTTTCACTTTTTTTTTTCTTGCCAGTCATGTTACAGCCCTTCAACTATGATCCAAATGAAAAGCCCAAACACAAATTCATGGTCCAATCCATGTATGCACCGGAACATCATGTAGATAGCCAAGAACTTTTGGTGAGTTAAAATTTAGGAACATGCATGATGATATCTTTGGTGTCTGTTGCGAGGCTTATTTGACCTGAATTGAGTTTAACTGATTGTATAATAAATATTTACTTCCTATTCAGACTTGTAAAACACTTTAAAAAGTGTATCCAGGGATATCAGTTTTCCAGTCATATAATAACGATTTTTAGCGGTTCACTGCTCTTTCTCGCCCAGATCATTGGTAGGCTTAATTTAGTTACTATATATATACGAAGTCAGTGCAAGAAATTCTCATCCAGGTGGATCCATTCAACCAACCGTGGGACCATGGACATGACAGATATTGTTTTTTCTTAAAGAGTGAAATACTGCAGACTTGACTTGTCATGACTGACCTCAGAGTTATAAATACTTTAAAATACAGTGCTCTTCGCTTAGGAACACCTCAAATCAGGACCTCAGGTGTTCTTACATCCGATGCGTTCTTATAACCTCTATGTCCACTTTGGGAATGAATACAAGGTGTGGCAAGAACCTTTGATTTTAATGTTGTCTTCCACATGATGCCTGCAAGGCTGTGCATTCCAATCCTGATTGGATTAAGCAGACCAATGTTTACGAATGCCATATAATTCGTGAATTTATGCTTATGACACGGTAAAAGATTCATAAATTATTTGACTTCTCACCAAAGATTTTGCCTCATCAAATGGGAGAAGACAGGGATGAATGCTGATTATAATGGCAGTCATGAACTGTGATCTTTGATTTATGATAATGGAGGAATCAGCACCCTGAGTTCCAGTTTTGGGACAGGCTAGTTTAACTGTCATTCCTTGTCCTCATATTTCTCATCCTCACTGATCCCATGTCCCAACCAAGAGCGATCTTTTATTACTTTTACAGATTTCTCATCCTTATCTCTCAGTCCCAGGAAGGACGAGGAATAGGTGTCAGACTGTACTTGATTTTGGGTTTTTGGCTATTTTTGGAAAATTCTGTAATATTTTTTGTCAATTGATTTGTACAAATCTGGCAGGTAAAGCAACGTGTTGAAATCTCAAAATTCACTTCAATCCACTATTAACAGAGATCTTGTTCATTTTCAAATACACGTAAAACGAGTCACATTTACAAAAGGTCAAGTACATTTATGAGCTGATGGCTTCTTGCCTCACAGAATGGAGTGCATGATTCATTACAAGCAAAATAGGAGTGTCACTGAGAGTAAATAACAGGATTGATTTCATGTGTATTTCTCTCTCTCTATGTATCATTGTTCTCAAGGCAGCGAAAAAGCATCAGAAGATTAGATTGGAAGCCCTAGAATGAGCACGTAGGGAAACAGGGGGAGAGGGGGTTGGTGATATTTATGTCTCTTTCAAATTGTTTTTCATTGTACTTTTTCTTGCCTATATTTTTTATCCTGCTTTTCCATTGTACATCAAATATGCATAAAATTGTAAATATCAAGAAAAAAAACAATAAGAAAGGGAAGGGAACAACTTTTTGAAACAATTTTTGGGGTTGATTATAATTTTTTTTTCTTCTGTGGTGGGAGTGCTTATTTACATTTTCTTTTAGAATTCTGCACTAACAATAACATGTAACATCCTTCTGTTTCAGTGGAAGGATGCTCCACCTGAGAGCTTGATGGACACCAAGTTGAAATGCTTTTTCGTTGAGCCAGATGCCCCAGTCTCAACTGATGCTAAGGCAGATTCATCTGCACATTATGTGAGTATGAGTTGAAAATAAGTCAATAGTAAGAAGCCAAACTGCCATGTGTTGAATTATGTCATTTAATGAAGTGCCATCTTGTAAAAGAGTAACTGACCAATCTGATTTTGCTATCTTTTGTTTGTATATATATATATATACATACATATCTCAACCCAGTGAAAGAATTTTGAAGACGTTTTTTAAAAGAAGAACAAGACATCAAATTATGTTTTCTTCATTAGAGATGCTTTCTTTAAGAGGAAACATTGAGAATTCGTTATGACTGATTGTTACATAACGTATTGAAGTTGCATAACTCTGTATTATTGTTATATTCAAATATATGTGCATGTTGTGTGTTGTTTTGGGTTGTTTTTTTTTCATTTGAGTGAACATTTTCCTTGTAGCAGTATACTACCCTTTTTTAAAGGCTTTTTGGCCATAATCAATCATGACAAGGCATGGGCTTTTTTAACTTTAAATGAAATGTTGGTGATTTCCAGTCGTCTGCCATCAGCGATTCCCAGGTAACTGCTTTGGTAATATGTCTTCAAATTGTTTTCCGGATTTCACATCTTTCTCTGGTTTTTTTGTTTGTTTTTTTTTTTTGTGTTGTTTTTTAACTTGTTTAGGCAACCCTTGGATGTAACACAGGTTATTATGTTTTCACTTCTAATCCATTCTTACAAAGGCTGTCTTAGGAAGCTTGTTATCCCGATTGCCCATAATTTTCCGCGGATCTGGCCTTGCCTGGACTTTTCCTCCTTCTCTTCGACACCCGATGATTTAAAAATTAAAAAAGGCTGATCCATGCGTGCTTAGCAAAAGTATAAGCAAAAATCTGCTGGAAACTATTTCTACTATGGCTCACTCATGTAGTTTCCTAAGCCTAACCGTAACCCCAGAGGAAGCAGAATTCTTTCAATTATTAGGCTAATACTGCATACATTTTTGTTTCGTCTCTCAATATGATTATAATGATTATTGCTTTTCGAATAATGAAGAGCTTCAGCACACAAAGACTGACAAAGATCAGTGTTCAACTATGCCTTCTACCTCGTTTCCGTTCATCTCAACCATCACTCGGTGACTGTGACTTTTGTTGCTGTTCTGAGTTAGTATGTACTGCAGTCTTGCTCTAAGAACCTGCCGGCTAAGAGCCTGGTATGTTCATGCAACCAAATTTTTCGTATATAAAATTACCCCCTTAAGAACTCGGTAGTTGTAGTGCTGTCTGCCTTAGAACCCGGTCTCATTGGAGGTAGAGTAAATGAAATTATTAAATTTTATGCAGGCAATGGCCGAAAATGCGAAAAGCTGATATTGAATGACAAAAACATGTTAAAGGCCATTGCTCAGGTCAAGACATCCATAAAGGTGTCATAAACACTCAGGTGTGATTACCATCTGATAAACCGTTCGGCCAACTGAATGACATGAGGAGGGTGCACTACCCATCTCACCCATTGCTTGACCACTAGCAATAGACACCAATCGTGCCCTGGCGCCTCCAGCAGGACAGATAACAAATGATCACATAAGTGTTGTGCGCCAAGGGGAAGCTGAGCAACTACGAGGGACGGGTATTGCATGGCTTGCGTTGCTACACCAGAGGCCCTCGCAGTCTCCTATTCCCCTCTTATTCGCTGTTGTGGGCTTTCTCAGGCAATCTTTTGTTTCTCAAATATTTCCCCCTTTCTGATTGATTAAAAATGGACCAATCACAGGACGTTTGCAATTTGAGAATCTCCATGTTGAGCTGTTGTGGTCAAAGGACTAGCCTACCAGGTAAAATGCATACACATGGAAGCAAAATGTCGAAGTTCGGCTAAGAAGCCTGTCAGCATAAGAACCCGCTTTTTCTGTCTTTCCGACCCGGGGTTCTTAGAGCAACTCCACTAACCATTTTTGATAATATCCTGTTTATCCTCATTTACAAAACAGCATTCAATCAGTTCACGACTTGACTAATTATGTCAATAATTAACTGACTAATTGTTTCTCTCATTTTTATTTAAGGCAACTTTCATAAAATTTTTGACTTGTAAATGAGAAATTCACGGTTATATCCCAAAGTCAGTAAAAATGTAAGAGAAATTGAGTCTGGGTGATGATTTGCAGACATGCCGAACCTCAGGAAAATCGTGGGAGATTCACAAAAATAATGGCATGCCTTATCATCATCATTCACATCTCCAGAAAAAAAAGTTTGCGAAAAATTGACTGGGGCACCATGATGTTTCGCCTGCTAGATTCCAGAAGCGTGCAGTGAATTTTACTGAGTGCCTGTAGCTCTGTCCGTTACATTGTCATTTGAAATATGTGTGTATCGAGTGAACTTTCCTTCAAAAGTGATTCTCATGAAAAATTCCCGTCAAGGTTGAGCAAGTCTGAAATTGTTGCAGAAATGTGTTGTTGTTTTTAAATAAATTTGAAGCCACGGATTATTGTATTTGTGCAAATTTCTATTGTTTAACACTAATCTAGTATGGCCAAAAATGTTGGCAGACAGTGACAAAATATGAAATCTTTTACTTTTACAATTTAATGTTTTAAAATTAAAAAACATATAATCAATGACTGATCTTTATTCTCTGATGCCTACTCATCTGAAAACATGTCAACTTTCTTTCTTTTCTTCTTTCTTTCTTTTTTTGGCTTTGTTGTGTATGGAGATGGGGGGTCTGCAAATTTTTATTCTTTTTGCTTTTGAATGAACACAAGTTCACTTTGGTACAGACATCAGTTCCTGTGCTCATAATGAACATAATATGTCAGTAGAGTGTCTAAATATGAATGTGGAATATAATAAATAAATGAAAGACAAAAGATCTGTCAGAAAGGCTGCATGGGATCTTTCCTTGGATGTCATCATCTGATAATGCTGTCAAGATTTCAGTTAAGTAGAAATGAAGCAACTGTCAAGTACTTTGTTTTGTGACATTTACATCTTTGATAGATAGTGCAAGAGCAAGGAAGGAGAACATCAAATGCAAGCTTGAAATGGAGCAAATTCGGAAAGAGTTACCATCTTATCCCATTCAGCCAGCTCAGTTGAGAGAAATTACATTCATCAAACTAAAAGGGTTTTACTGTAGTCATTTAATGGACACTCCTTTGGCTTTAAGACCAGCTGCTTTCAACCCGAGACGAATTAGACATTCTGTAGCTGCATTTCACAAGTTTTTAATGGACAGCACAATCAAAGTGACTAAGAAATCAAAGCCAGTATCAAACATTTCCAATAAAGCTGGTGTCAATGTGAAACTATATGCTTCCCAAACAGTTGATACCTTTATCAACAAAACTCAACATAATCTGGTGGTTCCTGACGATGAAGGTGCTAGGAACAATGTGACATTAGACAAGCAATGTAAAGAGCTTTTCTGTGACCCAGATTTAACGTTGACGAGGTCAAACTTTCCTAAGCCTGATGCTCGTCGTCTGAGTTTATTTGAAATGTTGACTTCAGTGGAAAGGTCTGATCCTTCAGTGGAAAGGTCCAATCCATCATCCAATGATCGTGATAAATCTCTGGGCGCAATAGATGCGAGTATTTTTGGTCACTGGTTAAAGGAAATGGCAAATTCTGCTTTCCAACAGACACATGAAGCAGACGAATCTTGTTCTCAACACTCATCTAATGGGGATGAGGAAGAGGTTAGTCCTACAAATCACTCTAGATTTGTTCTCAAAAGTAGTCAAAACACTGATAGGTCAAACCTCTTTAGTTGTCTTTTGTAAATTATTGGTTTGTCTGGTGCAAAAGTTGTGTTCTGATTATATTTAAATGTATGGAGGAGGTCTTGAATGATACCTCTTGTTACTCAGAAAGTTTATACAGTTTATTGGCTATTTGATGGCATTCAGTAACTTTTTCTAGTTCTTCAACTACCTATTTGGAGGGGTAAAAGCTTTTGTTCTGTGTTTTGATTCCATTTGCAAGTTTTGGTTGGTTTTTATTCACAGCAACTTCCCTGTAATGATATTTATTTATTTTTTGTTTCTTTATTTTTCAATCTCCACTGCAGGTAGAAACCTCTATGGAAGAGGCTGTCATGACAAAAGCAGAGGCCCACAAGGTACTGTTGGTTCCACAATAAATGTCATATTTGCTGTTAATTTTCCTCTCAAATGGCATTGCATAAATCATCTGGGGGTAGCTGGGCCAAAGCGGTAGTGTTTAGGTTAATTTATCATTAAAATATGATGAAAAAACTTCTGGAAGCTCGTGTGCTGGATAAAATTTGGCATAAGAGAATCCTGAGTCCTACACAAAAGTTCGTCACTAATGTGAAAATTCTGCTTGCTTGACTTTGAGGAATGGGAACGTCCAAGGCAGTAATTTGTGTTAGCAATTTTCATATGAAATTTCTAGGTTTTCCTTCCAATCTTAAGAATTTTCCTGTCCGAATCATGTACTCTTATGCCAGACACATTCAGCTCTTCTGTACTCTTGTTTGGCAGATTTTATATCAGCTTTGTACCGTGTTGCATGTCGTCTTCTGGTGACGGTCCTCATAATTACAGGTTCATGATTGTCCAGAATCTTGCTCCGAGTGGTGTAAAGCTGAGCATTGTCATCTCTTTCATCAAGCTGGTGTTTGATGTCACATTTCAACTTGTCAATATTAATTTCTTTGATTGATTTTTCGAATCGAAATTTTTTCGTTTTTCTGCTTCTGAGCGCTTTGTATTCAAAGTTAACAGGATAAAATTATGGTCCGAGATAGTCTTGTTGATAACAAAGACAGTTTTCAGTTCTCTGATGTCGGTTTGGCGCATCAGTACCCAGTCGATGTGATTCATGTGATGGGTGGGTTGAGTGATGAGTTGATGCATGTTATTTATTCTGATGAGCTCTTTCAGAATGAAATGTGCTTTCCTAATTTTTGTGTCTTAGCAATTCTAGCCCATCATTTATACTAATTTATAGAAGAGACAGAACTTTGATTGGATTAAGGAGAGTCGTATCTGCAGAATTATTAACCGTTTTACCTGTTGGGAGATTTGATCTCAATTTTAAATGTCTTTTATAATTCTTAGCGTTTCTTTAGCACCAAGTTCCATTTGGGTGTAGAACTTAAGTGCTTTACAATAGCAAAAAGGTTGAATCGGTAATTTAATTATTCCTAGGTGGAACATTCATTGGATGATCAAGCTGGAAAGACAAGAGCAGACACACAATCCCCTAAAGTGAGTATGGATCTTTTGCACTTTGTTTCCTAATGGAGGATCCATTAACCAAGAAACTTATTTTTAAAAGAATTTAATAAATAATGCAGCAGACTTTCATTAAACACACTTTAATCAAATTCACATATTCCTTGTATATACAGATTGCTCAAATTATTTACATGCTGAAATTATTTACCTGTTGTTCAAGCTATGCAAGCTATTTTTCCCTGTCTCACTGATTAGTAGGAAAAGCTGAATGAATCTAGCCGAAGACTAAAAATAGCCAGCGCTGTGTTGATGTATCTATATGCCTGCATCAGTCATCCGAAAAAGCCCACTGGGCCTAGCCAGGGATGAATAACAGTCCACACGATGCTGACATTTGCCTGTGGTAGTGATAGTACATTAAAATTACACTTAAAGCATGTAGGACTTCGCTACCTGTAGCCCATTGTTATTCTTGTTAGATCTATCGCTCCCTGCTGCGATACATTCACCCAACTCAGTCTTTTCCATCTTTTACATGAAAGAAGGAAGAAAAAGAACAAACATTTTTTTATATCATTTTAAATATAATAAGCAAATAAAAACAACATGGTGAGGGATCATTGGAAACACGATGCAGTATAATTTTGCATGTTCCAGTCTCATAACCCTAACAGAAGAAAGGTGGGGCATTGAGGCAGGCATGGTAGACACCATTATTACATGTATTGCACCCTTTAGGGTTCTTTTCCTTGTCCTACAGTGCTTTCACCTATTGGACGAATCACGAATTCCTCAGACTATTTCTGCTGCCCCAACAAATTCACAAGTGTGTGCTGCACTGTACGCTTAAAATCATGTGTCAAATTAAACATTTTGAAAGTGCAGCAATCTACGTTGTGGTAATGTCAGTCATGTTTTATTGGGTGTTATGAAGCCATGTAGGCACTTTAGGGTCTTGAAGACAGCTGACTTTGAAGATGCTAAATATGCAATATCAAGGTCTCAAGCTTTAACTCATTCCGCACGGAGCGACGACTCTGTCGTCACCCGTCATCGGTCCATTTAATGGCCTTGTGAAGAACAATAAATTCAGATTTTCCCGGTCTAGCGTTTTGTTTCGTTGGATTATAGTTTTGACTTGCTGTTTAGAGAGGGAATTTCCATTTCACTTTCGTTCTTGAGCGTCACTTGAGTAATACTTCTCAACTTTAGTTGTTTATATAACTGACAATAACTCACGTCTGGTTTTCAGTTGACAATCACAAAAAAGCCAGTTACCAATCATGGCATATATCAAATGAAATATAAATGATATACTTCAAATTTACCACTAAATGGATTACACCAGAGCTTTACCTGCATAGATAGATCTAATTGGTACCAAACTAAGCGTTTTGGGTTTTTTTGTGTGTTTTTTTTAATATACCACTTTCAAAAACACATATCTTCTCTCAAGAATGTCACATCTTATTTCTAGTTGCAGAAATAGAAAGCCAAATACCCTTTCATTTGGTACCAAATATGTTATGCTTTGCATTGTTTAGTTGCTCTTAGAATCGCATTTATGTATTGTGTAGTGTATTTTTTGCCGTCTCAAAAAGTAATTCCGTGAAAATTGGGTTTTTTAAAACGGGCGGAATGAGTTAATCTGTCTAAAAATGTTCACAGGCATAATAGATTATAATGTGTGTATATTTAATAAGATACTCCATTCAAAAGCAGATTGATGTTGAAATACACACTGAGATTGTAAAAATAGTCTTGCTTTACTCATGAAAAGATTATATGGATATGCTGGTCTTTTTACATATACATTATGTTACAATGGCTAAGAAAACACAGAGTATTGTTCAGTAGATAGTTCCATTATAAGAAAATTCTAGAAAAAAAATGTTACAGGCTGTCCACTGACAAGTGCCACAAGGTGCTAAAAAGGATCAACACCTTATTTATTTTTTTATTCCCCAGAAGGCTAGTCCTGCAGGTGTAGACGACTTAAAGAAGTTACAGCAGGAGCTGCGAAAGGCTCAATCAGAGTTGGCCTCTTTAAAGACAGAGAACAGCGTATTAAAAGTAGGCCTACTACTTTGATCCATTATCAACAGGCAGTTTTGCCTAGGGTTATTTTTGTTTTGTTGTCGGTGTTTTGTTTTGTTTTTTGGTTGGTTTTTATTTTGTTTTGTTGGGTTTTGTTTTGTTTTTTTTAAGGGGAAGGGTGGGGAAGGTGTATACATTAATTGTAGGTGTCCCTCTGCTTCTGTATTACATCATCATCATTAGGCCAATATTCGCTTATCTGGCTTGCTCATTTATTTGAGGGGGGGGAGGGGGGGGTGTTTTGTTTTTGTTGTTTTTTCATGTATGGGCTCTGCCGGATAAATGGCGTCAGACAATATTGCACATAAGTGGACAAGTGCAAAAAATGAATGGGAGCAATTTACTTCTGAGTGCTTCCTCTTTGAAGTTTACTTCAGACTCCTGACAACCTGGAGAGAAAGACATTATATAGGCAATGAGGTCACCAAAATGCAGTTTGAACGAAACTATAATAATTTTCAGGGTATAAAGTGATAGGGTCAATCTCAGGTTAATGACCCCTCTATCATTGTTTCTTAAGACTTGTATGGTAGTACAGTGGTCTCTACGTAAGAGACCGCCGTCTAAGAGGCCGGTTCGCCTTAGAGGCCGCTATTCCTGTGTAACCGAATTTTTTCTCTATA